>JAQGAV010000225.1:0-40245 GCA_034691345.1 Phasmarhabditis papillosa
CCGGAAACTCCGGCATCTCCATATCCAGCTTGACGGGCGGTACGGTTTCCAGATGGAATGTTCTTCAGATGGTTGACCTCAGACCAGATATCCTTGGCGGATCCCTATAACGGTATTCATACACTTTTGTTTAAAAGTATATTCTAGGTTCTACTGTAATTTATTTGGCAAATCCAAAAAAATGAATTAGTTACAAGTATTTTCTCAATATTTTCAATAATATAACTTTTATTAATAATAAAACAAACCTTGCAGAAGTTGATTTCTCTGTGCATGGTGCTCTTGACATGGTGTACATAGTTGTATACCATAGGTAGAGTAACACATACTGAGAGTACGGCTACTACCGAGAAGGTAACGGCCGAATAGGCGACAAAGCGGTAAGCCTTAATACGATGCTCGAGGTCCATGACTGACAAGCCTGTCTACTAACCGAATAGATGTCCTTTTATACAATTATTTAACCTTGCTTTAAGGAAATGGCGTATTTCTGTGACTTTGTTGTCTGTAGTCTCTTCTTGGTACTTAGTCTCTAACTAAAATGCAAAGACGGAAACGGGTTCAAGCCAAGGGCAACGTCCTTGAGTACAACAGATAAACTTAAACAAAAACAAAACAGAGATGGCAACTAATGATTAGACTTTTATTTGTAACGAAAGATCGGGCTAATACTTCCTTATTAGTATGAAATCCTTAGCGCGGTGGTATATAGTTGCAATAAATTCACCCCAGAATTTTCGTTTAACAATATATGTTAACCTACATTCTACCTTTAACCTTCGACGATTATTCGATTGACTTCCGGGTTCCATTTTTTCTGAACAAATCATGTTGTACCTAGGACTAAATTTTGCGGTTTGGGTTTGAATTGAGAACTTACTAAGAACATAACGAGTTTTTAAAATACTATGCATTTAGAGATTATAAAATCATACATACTAGTTTATAAACAAAGAAGGAAAACATTTTGATGGATATGTAAACTTTTCGACTTTTAGTAAATTTAAATATGTGTAGTTAAGGTTCCATTCTTTCACTATTTAATACAACTAGCACAGACAGCAAATAAATTCTTGAAACATTTGTTTGAATGTTTTGGTTTGGTGTGGCTTTAGCAACAAAATAATACTTCCGGGTTTGTTAAAGAACATAAATTAACCAATCTAACAGAGTACTGCGACTTTGAAACAACTGTAATAGAATGTAGCGGCACATCAGAGAAATAATTATTTGTATCTGCACATACAATCTCCAGTGTAAGCTTTACAATAAAACAAGGATCACAATACTTGGTTTTAATCTATCACCTGTCATTCTAAACCGCGAAATTAAGTTGATAAATAGACTAATTTTTTAAGTCACTACTCTCAAATTTAGGGCATACAAAGAAAAACTACGCAAATATTGTGAAATTAAGCTATTGTTGGGATAGTGTATGTACCTCAAGCAATGTAGACACTACTTTAGTAGAAAATAATACGAAGAATAGAGTTCGGAAATTGAACCATGCTTTTATATATGCAAAAATACAATCAAAAGTTCTTTGAAAATTGTTTGAAATGTTCTTTGCTCAGTTCGTCTTCACTGAATGTTCAGATCGGTTGATTGAGTTATCGGGTAAACGTTCTAACCAGATTCTCTTTGTAAGTACAGTTTGCAGTTTGCCCTGTATACGTTTATGCAATGTGTTTTCCGAAACTATTACCTGCGTACTAAGCAGAAAACAAATCAATATTTCTTCAAAGAAGGCGTAATGTATTTTCGTCAGAATAACTACTAGGTAAACACAAGTGCGATATGTACATGGTAGTGAAGCATTTGGTTTCAACGGTTAGTAAGTGGATTTTGATTGAACAGTTAGTTTTACTTCAATATGCATCCAGCTGTTATATTTCATTGTAAGGTAGCGAAACTTTTTTCAATCAAAAAATATAGTCTTTCTATTAAAAAATGTAAAAGGCGACTAAGCTATTTTGGGAAGGGCAGTTGTCGTGCAGATAACGCTAACTAAGTCTGTTTTTATACCCAGCTCATATGAACGCAATATCAGAGAATAGGCAATGATAAAATATAATGTTTATTGTTTACCGAGACAATTAGCTGAGCCTTAAAAATATAATGGTGAAATATTATCTCCTTGGACTTGTTATAATACACGAACTGCAAAGTAAACTTGTTCTATGGCTGCGAAAAATTCGCCCAGGCCGGCCTTAGTAATTTTTAGGCGCTATCGTTTAACACAAGTTAGTTTTTAGTTCTATTTTAAGGCTTTAACAATAGGAAATGCAATAATCTATATCTACTGCTGTTTGTGGTTAAAATTTATCAAAATGTTCACCTAAATCAGTCCATTTTTTCATGAAAATTGTCTTTACCTTTGCCGGGACAACTTTCTGAATTTTCGTCCTTCTACGGTCCGACAGCTCAAATCTCCAACCCGGCCGATTTTTCAAAAACGTCGGCCCGGCCCGTGAAATTCCCAGCCCTGAATTGTTCGTAGAATAGTTCGATTCGACTAATGGGAGCACTATTCTTCGAATCAGTTACTGCATTCAAAAAGATTTTGCTATTAGTTGATAACCAACATCTATTAGAGCATGATATAAAAGTACAAACAAACACGTGTTTGCCTACTTTTGATTACAGTTTTAATTTGTGTAATATTTAGCAGCAGCGGCCATCTAATAAATATATGGATAACACCGGATATGCTTTCGTAAATGTTTCCCATCGTTGCAAACGCGAAATTCGAAAAGGTCGGCAGTCATTGCTGCTGGAACGAACCTGTTCGCTGTTGGCATTTTTTTGCAGGAAAAGGATCCCGACGAAAAATTGTGATTCTTTTGAAATGATTGTTCAAATTTATAAAACTTATGTTTGTTTTTGTACTCGATATGCATAACTAGACGGAACTCTTACCGGGACCAGTTTTGTTAATTTTGCATTTGCAAGTAGGAATACAATAAAGTCACTGGTATCTAAGGATGTTTGAAATGTAACCTTATACAGTACTTGTGAAACGTTATTACTTTCCCGACTATGCAACAAAGAGACAAGAGGGTACCACCCGAATAAAATAACTCAGGGAACAGTTGATAACATAATTTACTTAAAATATATGATATATTATAAATCAATGACAATATAATAGCGTAACATCCAAAAAGGAAATAGCTTGACTAGTTGAAAAGTTAAACCAAATGCAAGACAAATAAACAATCTAAACCAAAGTAAACCAAAGCTACAAAAATCGAATGAGATAAAACAATTGGGTAAATTTTACACAAATAAGCGGACAATGCAATAAAAAGGTAAACTGTAAATTGAAAGATGTAATACATTAGTGACGATGGTTTGTTTCTATTGCCCTAATCTAATCTTCCATTGGCTCATTGTCGACTTCAATTGCTCGAACATCATCCATCAAATGTTCTGGCACCGGTTCGAAAGCAGCTTCGTCAAGTTGCTGTGGACTGGGTATCTTCTTTTGGTCTGCCGTATCATTTGGATTTGAACCTTGTTTAACTCCTTGTTTTGTTTCGGTTTTCCCATCTTCTGGCGCCAAAACAGATTCGTTTGTATTTGTGGGCGACTTATTTTCTGTCTTCGAACCTATAGGCTTATTCGGGGCGCAGGCCATAACTAGACTGACCGACATCAGAACAACAAGAATAGCAAGTATAAACTGAAATCAGTGTTTAAATATTTTAAAATGATTATAGTTAGACTATATATGTAACAACACTGCGTGTATGAATGTTTCGAAAACAGAAGTGGAAAATTTGGTGACATAGAAATTTGTCGGGTTGATATACAGTCTATAACAAACAAAAGAATCCAGAGCGCGGTGGTATAAATAGGCTTCTGTAATTGCGCATCTGTCTTTCTCTGGACATGATACAAAATAAAACTAGTACAATAGTATTTTTCTGACAATGAACAAAAAAAATGCGCATTGAGCCATATAATGGAAATCAATAAGAACGTTACCCTTCTAAACATTATGGACTATATAAAATATCAGAACTTGTCAAACTGATATAAAAGAATTGACAACTGATAAGAACAAACCTTTAGAATATGCATGGCTTCCGTGTTAAAATGTTACGAAAGATGCAGAACTGAACTTTGCTATCAACATCAGAATGTTCCTTATATATCACGCAAGAACAGGTCTTTTCAGGTATTCAGAGATGTCGGCATTCAAATTGAAAGAAAATTTAGCCGCATTATCTTTCCATTGTTTTTTACAAGTTGTCGCCATGCTTAAAATTGGAAGAAAAAGTGAATAAAATGAATGGCATAAGCCAAAACCTTGCAAACCGTAGAGCTAGGAAAAAACCGGCCGTTTCTTAAATTGTCGGCCCCAGCCCGGCCCGGGTCTACCCATGAAATTCCCAGCCCTGGCAAACAGTGGTACTGAAAAAGTTTATTACGAATACTCACTCCAAAGTTGTATTTTAAACGTTATCTGGAAATACTGTATGCAGTTTTGGTTGTATTCAATTTTGTTGAATCCCATCATGATTAAGTGGGTTAATAAATGCTAGTTGTGAACTGTTTATTTATCGAATCAATTATGAGAAACAATTCACAAAGACCTATATGCTTTAACAGAGGACCTCAGTCCGAGGAAGAGAATCTTTGGTGTATTGTTAGATAGTCTTAGTCGATTGACGCCTAATACTTTCCATGAATAGCAAATGATTAAGCGAATGATTGTTGTGATAACTGAAAATAAGTCAGTCACGGAGGTTTAGTTACTTTTAGCCTAAATATATCAGTCCTTCTTTGTTTCAAAAGCATATAAAACTTTAAGATGAAAATGCTACCGTGTATTTTGCATGTCTTGTATCCTATTTATTGTTTTTTGCTGGTTCGGGTACCATTTCAGCACCGAAAATGTAGAATGTTTACAATTTTCCTGTCACATAAAATTGAAAGTGCCCACTTAATCTGAGATCCAACAAATTTCTGGTCGTATCGACCTCAAAAACATTACGTTTACTACAAATATATCCTTTCTATTGGTATTGTTACTCTCATACACGAACCTGCGACATACTAATAGCGTCCCATGTTCTGCTTAGCTGATTAAAATGGTCTTCTATACACTGAACAGAATCAGTTCTTACTGCTTCTACCTGTATTCGAAGACAACAAAACATAGTGTCATAACGCCATCTGGGTATAGTTGCTATTGCAGTCAAATAAATAACAAGCGGGTAACTAAAACGGAATTTATGGATAAATAAATAGATAGGAAATATTGATTAATACTTCCTAACTAACTACTATTAAATAATAAACAACGACATTGTACATCTTTACAACTAAAACAGGTTTTTCATCTGATTTGCTTCAAGAGTAATAATTGAGCGTTACATAGGTATATTTTTGTTTTTGAAAAACTTTCTGAACCAATTTGAACGAGATTTTTCCGAACACCCCATTATTTCTCTCGAAAGGAACTATATTTTTACTAAGCTAAGGGCAAAATGATGTTTTACTTTTCATTTTGGGGACTATTGTCAGCTAGGAGAGCAATAATGGAGTGTCACATGCGCATTTATAAGATATTTAGTACCGCACCTGCAGGCAAATTGCACGCGAATACTTGCAAGGCACAATATTGAGCGGATAAGCCGCAAGTTACTAGGCGCAGTGCTCGCAAAAGGGGCTTAGACGAGAGTTGAATTCATTACACTCCGCCGTCATTACTCGTGGCGCCGACTATATGTGCTAGACTAAATGTTTCGTAAAGGAATATTCAGTTTTGTTCTGAAAAACCAACAATGAGAAGGACATTAGAGAGAATCTGGAATTCAATTAAACTTTACCACGTTGAACCCATTTCAACAATACTGTATAGGAGCTGCTTGGCCATTGCGTCTTTGATAACAAAATGTCCAGAAAGTACTATAGTTCCAGTGAATAAAACCACAAAAACCATGAAGAAAACGTGACGAATAAGCTGAAAATAATATAATAATAAGATGATATATCTGTTCATAGGCTAAAAACTGTTTTTAGTTTTAGTAAAAAAAGTATACCTAGTGAGTAAAAATAAGGTATAAGTTCAAAAAACATATTTGTGTACAATTTGTAACAGCATTATTTGTAAACCATAAAATCATACATAATTTGCTTTAGATTATATTTGTTAATATAATCTGATTCGAGAGTAACAATGGAGTGTTACAAAAAGAATGTTATTGAAAATGGCTCTGAAAGAATTCGAAAACCGAAAATATACGCAAAATTTCCTTAAGATACGCAAGTAACACTCCATTATTCATCTTGAACCAGCCTCATCTTAAATTGCCGAAGTTACATTGGTAGAAATAGGTGAAAGTGAATGTTTCCATTTTTGATTTCAGAAATGAATTTCTTGTTTCTCAATTTTTAGATTTTTCATATTTCACCTTTGAGATTCTAATATTCTCCGATACTTGATATCTTATACTAAGCGTATATAGCTTGCTGGGATGGGCACAAGCCAAGCTGTTCAGTCGAGCATTGTTACGCCGGATTTGGTAAGCCAATGCCTAAGATTAGAATTGGGATAAATCGAAAGTAACTTTTTTGCAGTTTGTGCCTATATATTGTTCAGTCTTTGGAGATATATATATATATATATATATATATATATATATATTGTTCACGAGCCCAGTAACATATTGCTATTTCTTTAATCTTCTGCTTTTGCATATTGTTAGTACTGGAGCCGGATTCGTTAGTGTAATACATCCGAGCAATCTCGGTGTTTACCCATATTTAACACCGCATCTACTGATTTTAGTCTCAAACCAGATCTGCGAAAAGGACGGCCCGGGCCAATTTTCCAAAAGTCGTCCCGGGCCGGCCAGTGAAATTCCCAGCCCTATCTCAAACTCTAGCCCATGCATCATTCTTGAATTATACTGCTATTAATCTGAAGATTATCGGTGCCGCATATTATCGAAATCAGATAACCAAACTTACCAAGATGGCTAAAACATTTATAACTAGCGAAACTGCCACAATAGTGATAATTGACGAGAAACATTCGAAAAAGTTTAGACAAAAACAGACCAAAGCACCAGAAGAAAGGCTTATAAAAGGGACAAGTGGTCGGATTTTCCGTTCATAATCAGTTATATAATAAGTAGCAAAACATCTTTCTATTATTAAAATGGGACAGAATAAAATTGCTATAGAACAGTAAAATATTCGACAAGCAGCGTCCAGGTGGAGAAGGGTCCGGATCTCTAAAAATGTTTTATATATAATAGACATATTATATAGAAAGAGATAATATATAATATGAAATATAATGTGATTGTTAATAAATGCTCAGATCCAAAGCTGGATTCAACCATGATGTACCCTGTTCCCTCTAAAATTCTAGTAGTCTTATTAGAGTTCCATGTTAGACCTACAACAAAACTATACTAAGAGGGCAGCAGAGTATAGTACATTATATATATACAGTGCGACGCATAAGTATAAAAACACCCCCATATTTGTGTATCGTGCCGTTCAAACTAACTCTACGGAGTTTTAGACTACATTATTCATTTTCAGCGTACTTTCAAACCTAGGGGTACTTTGATTTAGAAAATTCGATTTGTTTTTTATTTATTTTACGTGTTTTTAATTATTTCATACGCCGCATAAGTATAAAAACGCTACGCCGTAATTGAGCATCAAGCTAGAAAATATAATCAAATGGTCTCAACGGCAAATGCAATAAGTTAATTGTGTCAAAAACAACAATGCCAAGAGGTCCTCACCTCACTCTCGCTGAACAAGCTCAGATAGACGTCCTCAAGAAGAATGGTCTCTCACTTCGGGACATTGCTAGTCAATTGAACCGTTCAGTGTACTGTATCTTTCACTATAGCCAAAATCCCCAAGGATATGGACAGAAGAAGCGTTGTGGAAGACCCAGACTACTTACTAAACATGATGAACGACATATCGGAAGACTGGTGTCTAACAGTACTTTGTCCGCAAATCAACTCCGTCAGAGGTTGCAGCTGAAAGTGAAGAAAGACACCATTTTACGATCGATTCATCGCAACAAACACATTCAAATACAAGTCATGAAACCTGCTCCACAACTGAAAGATGTTCACAAGAAAGCCAGAAAAGAATTCGCTTGCAACAACATGGCTACTGCTTGGGACAATGTAAGTGTTTTAGATGAAATTGCTTGAATGAAGTTTTTTGTTTCAGATAGTGTTCTCTGATGAAAAGAAGTGGAATTTGGATGGCCCAGATGGTTCTAATCACTGAAGACAGTGACCAACTTCTGATTAGCAAAGAACTGATAGCCATCTTGTACCACCTGATGAGCACTGAAAGACGCATGTAGTTATGAGTTTTACTTTTGAAGATCTTCAATATATATATATATATATACTATACTCTGCGAATATATGTATATCCTCTCAGTTTAGTCTTGTTGGTAGTCTAACACGCAAGTGGTATAAAGCTTAGAAACGACAAGGTGTTCTAAACTTTACTCATGTAATTGTCTGAACCTCGCCGAAACAGCATGTCGAATTGAAATAGAACTATCTATAATATATAACAAACAAAAGGCCTTAAATTGCGGTGGTGTACATAGGCCTCGTCAATTGGATTACGTTAACTCAGAGGTAATATGATATTAGCATTTTCAATTTTCAAGTTTTTATAGTTCAATTTTAACAACTCTACTAACATCCTACCCTCTTTTAGGAAATGTTCTTCACTTGTATAAATGCATGGTGAGAAGAGTCATCAGTGTTTTCGCGTTCTACAACAAACCTTTCCCCGTACCAAGTGAACTAGCCAAATATATAATTCGTACTGAGCATAACGGAATGAATAATATAAATATAACAGATACAATAACAACCAAATGAATATGAAAGATCTGTTTCTTCTTACAGAAGTATATTGCTCGAATAGTCGATAAAATAACAAAAGTGTTAAGGATTATGTCCATTATACCAAAAGATATAAAAATCCAAGCATGACCAGTAGCTCTTAGTAGAGTTTGGTTGACATAGGTGATAAAGTAGACATCTACCAGCATCTGAAAACAGAAAACATTTCATTTCCATCTTTTACAGTTTATAACCAAGCTGTCCTGTTCTTAAGATTAGTGTTTAAACTTCTTTTTTTGTTAGAGCAGTCAATATTCTCATATAAGTGCGGAAAGAAATATATCAACTACTTTGAAAGTGCATAAAGTCGAAAAGTGAATGTTTTGAAAGTACACTACTGATTGTTAAGCGGCTATCAACTAATAAGTTTGTTACGAAAGCGTGAAAGTTCCAAAGATGATATATTTGTAAACGAAGTAAAACAAACAGCATAGTATAGAATTGTGTCTACATTTTTTTGAAAATACCAAAAAAAGTGAACGTTTCCAAAAAAAAACTAAAGTTAAGCTTTCAAATATGTAACAAATCGGTAATTAAAGGAAACTATAAATTTTGCTAGTGCTCTATTCTCAAAACTAGAATGGGTTAAAAGAATAAAAGTTACAAATGCCTGATTTCCTGACAACATTTCGGAAAACTAAAATTTTGAAACATCGCAAGGGCTGAAACCTAATACACTTGTTTCCAGTTTATTCTCTCGGTACGGTTACTCAACCGGAAATGTCTACAGTTATAAAACAAATAGTAATAATAATAATACATATAATATATGTATAAAATATGAGAAGTGTCTTGTATTTAGTAGAATCAGATATTAGTAATTTACTAACAAAGATTCAGAAATATGAAAGAGTCAGATGCAAAATTTCTTTAATTTTCGATATAGAGAAATGCAGGAGTCCCAAAAAAAGACGAGAGTAAAACTAATTGCACAAATATTTGGAATTTTGTCAGAACCTAATGTTTCATTGTTAAATAGAGATAAACTAATACTAATTGAGTAATCGTTGGCAACATAGTGGTAGGAAGTTAACATATAAAATAACAAAGTTGAAAAGCCCGGCCTGGGCTTCAAAATTTCAGGCCGGGCAGGGCCGCCGGTTACCAGCTCTGCACGCAAAAATATACTTAATTACATCGAAATGAGGCTATTTACAACAATTAGGCTATTTAAAACAATTAGGCCTTACACTGACAATAAACATGTTTTCTCTTCTGGCGAGATAACAAGGAATACAAGAATACAAGAAATGCAATCAGTAAAACTTAAAGAGTGCAGAGATCTACACAAGGTTGCGGGTGAAAGCAGGAATGCGTAGTTTAGTGCTAAACCTAATCCGGTTTTACAGTACGATAGTTATGTTAGAATAAAATAGCTTTCTTGGTTTAAAGGATTGTGGACCTGCACACATCTACAAAATAATATCACACTGGATGTATGTTTTCGGAAGGAAAAATGTTGCTGATAGACATGCCAAGGCATGCCAAAAGTTAATGAAAAGGAAAAAAAAACGGGTTTTCCACAAATATGCTATTTTTATATAGCAGGTAATAGCTTGAACTTTTCTTGAATATAAAAACATATCATTAAATGAATAAAAACAATTTCCGGTTTCCTCGTTTTCCAATATAGAAAACGTCATGTTACAGATTGCGGAAACACAATTTATTTGCAAAGATATGTGTGTGATTTTTCGTTCCGCGAATATATATTTTTACTGGTTAAGATTAATTACAAGCAATCATTGTAACAACAATTTCGAATAATCTATGGACGGGTTAAATGAAGTTCAATTGTCTATGAATAGAGTATAGCTTGAGTGCAACAACAAAGAAAGAAATATTTCAAAACCTCTCTTTTCGGGTAGTCTAACATTTTCTTTGTTCTGGTTCATTTTGTAGTGGTTGCCGAGATATCCAACTTGTTCTTGAACGATTAATGTATTCTAGAAGATCGAAGAGCAATCTTAGTAGCTAACCCCCAGACTTGTAGTTAAAAAAGTTCAAATATCAAAACTAATATTTAGCTAATATACTACTTTCTGTTAGTTCCTAATTGTATGATGGCCCTGCCCTCATATCCTCCATAATATAGCTCCATAGCCTAATCCTTAGTGAGTCGGTCTGCGCATCAATGGAATGAGAGGCTGTGGGTTCGATCCCTCCACCATCACTATCCAGATTTTTCCCCCGTGGGATGGATGAATGCCTAACAGCGCTTTGGTTCTACTGAAGCAAGAAAATAGAAAATGTTATGATTTGAAAGAAAGGAAATGCGCTTTGTCATATATTCACTGGTTCTGCGATTCAAGAAATAAACTACTGATGTAACCTGTACTATCATGTCTGTAATGATAATCGGAATAAATAACTTTTTCAATCACTAATTTCTGTTACTGATGTTACCTTAACAACTCTCCACAAAATTTAGGCAAAACACAGTATTCTTTTGTCTTTTACATGGGGATATGTTCAGTGACATTGAAGTACTATACATTAACGGACGTTATTCTTACAATTAGAATATAAGAAACTTAGAGGAGACCGTGTTCTGCAGTTATTTTAAATATATTCATTTGCTCTCAGCTTTCGGTCGATTTGGTCAACAGCAAATGTTTAGCAAGGATAGAAGTATCGTTGACAGTTGAGAATGCAATAATAAGCAGTCACATACTATACTAATTGGAATTTTAATTGAAAGTTCTGGATTCCAGAAATATAGTCTGCATCACGACCTGGTTTCCAGCGCAGTACACTATACGGAAGCGGTGTGTTATAAAGGAATGGAACATCTGTGGATTGGCACCTTTGACTTCAAAAGTACAATTATTCTAAGTCAACACAGCCTCTCTCCAGGATACTCCGCTGGAAACCTTGGTCTTCGCACAGACTGTATATCACATACTAATAAGAGCACTTACCTTATTTACAATCTTCTTGGCGACTTCTTCCGGTTCGTTTGTCAGATTTTCCATTTAACAATAATATTTAATAAAATTCCTAAAATCATTTAAGTTTCCTAGAATTTGTGATCAAAATTATAGCAGAGGGCGCGAGAATATAAAAGCAAAAACACCTGTCCAATTATGCGAACGTGAATTATTTAAGATAATTTATTGGTTGAAAAAGCGATGAGAACTCGATCAGGGGTCACAAAAGTGAATAAACAAACTTACGAACTCGGTTTCCGAGTTCTCATACTTGGGCAGACATAAATTGTCTTTTCCAGGAAGCTAATTGTCTGATTTGGGTCTGAATTGTTCATTCTCACAGTATAGGTTGAGAACTAAAATATAAAACAGTCAAGCTGCTAATAAAGTGTTTGAAGAAAAATGAAACAAACGCTTTTTTGCACAATCAATCAAAAAGCATAAAAAGTGTTCTCCCTTGCCTCATAAGTTGTTAAGCCTGTTAAGCCAGCGCACAAGTAGCACATTCAGTGGCCGTTTTTAACAACTTTGCCGAGGCGGCAACGGCTATTCACGGACAGAAGAACCACTTCAGCAAGAACTTCAGAGGCAAAACGAGTCTTTTTGTGGCATAAAAATGTCATTCCCGGGAACATCTTCATTCCAGCGGCTAGCTTCACATTAACGCAAATTGCTGTCGATTCAGCGTCCCTTGCCGCTTTATTATTATTTAGCATATTATGATTACCTTATCGTTTGCCGATCTGTGTCCTATTATGATTACTAACAAAAATTAAATGAATGATGGTTTTTGTCTGTCCGACATTGCTTGCAAGTTTTTTTCAAATCGAACGGGTCATCAAAAAAAGGTTAGATAGATGGGATAACACACTTATCAATTTCAAAGCACGTTCACATTGTGTAGCTGTTCGTTTACAATTGGAACACAATTACTTCCAATGTACTATTTATAACTTCTTGAAATTCCATTGATATTACATTGAATTGCTTTCTATTGTTTTTTGAGCACACTTGATCCAGATATGAACAAGTTATTACTAATTACATAATATATATTCAGACTCATTTAGAAACAGTAATTCATACCAAGGCTAAACAGAATTTACCTTTTTGCTCCGACCGTTTCTGAAAGGAAGAACTAGGTTCCCGTAGATTTTGAAGTTTCTAGGTTAGTCAAAGTTTGAAACTACTTATGCCTATTTAGCGATATTGCCTTCTGTCAGTCGATAACATCTAGAGCAGTCACTACAGAGCAAACTAGTACTACGGATAGTACTACCATGAGCTCAAGTACCGGGCACACTCACAAATGACACAACTATTCAAGTAAGTCACTGATCGAACCAAACTTTTCAACCCATTTTATAATCAAATAACAAGTTAAAATAGAAGAATCCTGCTTTCGATTGTTTAAATTTATGATATTAAATGCTCAAACACTGTTTGCTTTTGATCTAAGTTTGCATTATCTTGTAAGTGTTAAATATAAAATTAAAATAAACATTTAGATATCTAGTGTAAATGTAGATCAAACGGTCGTTTAACGTAATAGCTATCCTTCACAAATAAAAGCTAAATTTTCTTATTGAGTTCTATTTTGTTTATTGTTCGCAAATGACTTTTTCAGATTGTCGAGCTGATTGCAAAATGCGTTCTTCCTTTAATAAGCAACTTACTCAAATCGGCACGACTAGTTATAAATGTCAACGTCGATGAAAATGGTTGTGCGGCTAAAACAGTCACCTGCGTCACGAAGAAACTGTTACCGTTGTGATAAGACTCACATGTTAGGTTACACAGGACTCGTTATTTAGAGAACCGGTTTGGGCCGGGACCGCAAAAATGATAACTGAACCGATTTTCGGGCTGGGATTTTCAGAAATCGACACTACCCTAGCCGAAATATTAAATAAGGGGCCAGTTTTTCTGCGCTCTCTGCCAAGCTGATGAAATCGTAGGAGAGAAAGTTGCGAGTATAGTTGAAACAATCAGTAAAAACAATATTGTAACTACATATAACGCTAGACGTTCATAATTTAGTATTGAGATGTGGAGGATAGTCCAGGTACCCGATGCACAAAAACTGGAACAGGAACCGAAATTGTCGCAGCGCACTGTCTCCGCAGTTGATTACGAAGAATATACACGCGGATTGTATAATATATATTGCTTTGCTCGAAGTGGCTTTAGTGGACCACTCCCATTAGAAGGTCCACTAAAGCCACTTCGAGCGTTGAGCCTCCGATCAGCACGAGTACAAGGTCTTTTAAACTAAAAGATAAGCTATACAATACATTAGCGGATATTATTCAAAAAGTTAGTTTTCAGTGCTATTTTTTGGCGTTAACAATAAATAGTGCAACAAAATTTACATATGTTTATGAATACTATTTATCAAAATATTTACCTACATCAGTCGATTTTTTCATAAAAATTGTTCCTGCACTATCAGACTTTTTGAATTTTTTTTTGAATTTGAGAGGATTAATTTCAGGGTCACAAGGACAACTGGCTCAGATACTGCACCATCCACAACTGAAAGAAGGTCGACTAAAGCCACTTCGACCGTTGAGACTCCGATCAGCACGAGTTCAAGGTATTTTAAACTAAAAGATAACTTATACAATACATCGAATGTTACATACTATATTGCTTAGTCAAATTGTTGTAGACCTACCACTACATCTCCAAGAACTCCAACCACATCAGCTGCCCCGAAATCATCTGAAAGTGAGTGTATACGTATAGGTATAATGTTACGAACCCTTGAGAAAATGACGTTTTAATATACATTGATTATTCACAAAAACTATGTTTTTGTTTTTCCAAAGAGGTCTTTTTCAAAGGAATTCATTTATCTTCTGTTAATACTTGCCTTGAAACTACCTGCACAATAAATTAGAGCTTTACGTATCTTGGGAAAACTACCTATAGATCATATTACGAATTTACAAAAATAGCGCTGAATATTTTATATGTTTTTAAGAAAGAAAAATATTTTATACACTCATTGTGCTGCAAATATACGTATTTTACGCACAAGATTTGGACTGCTTTGAGCGAAGTTCAAATGCCGGTTAGGTCCCGCCACGACCTACCGTATCGCAGGCAATTCAGGATTTGCAAATGTCACGTACGCCAAGCATTGCGCACTTTCAGTGTTGGCAGGCGAGCTATACGTACTGACGGTCGTTACGCTATAGATCGTGTTTATATTTTATCGGGTTGTTCTTTTCTTATGTGCTTATAAATCTTATAGCTTTACCTTTGTTTATATATGTTTGGATCCGTGGAAACTTGGGTAAGGTTCGGAAGCGTTTGGCCACAGAATGAGCCAAGACGCTTTCGCTATAGTCAAGGCAAGCATCTGTCACTGAAACCACCTTTGGCAGTTCGCGAGATAGATCGTTTGGTACTCCCCGAAGTGCTCAAATGTATTTATTTCGCCAAATACTCATATTCATTTTGAATTTTAGACGGACGCCGTCCTTTACCCATCTTAAAAGGCCCAAAATTTGATTTTGAAGCAATTCGTCGCAGTAAGTTGTTTATTAATTATATAGTTTAAGTTATCATTTGAAAATGAAATTTAGAAATTTGGGATAACAAATCTTTATATCCAATGAAACATTATAATTCTTCATTTTTCTGCGTAGTCTATTTGTTCCGTAATCTTATAGGCAGCGACGGCTTATTTTATCTTATGTTCTTCTGGTGTACAAAACTAACAACGTTAAATTTTAATTTATTGGTAACTTATTCTATTTTTATAGATGTTGTTCTGAATGATCGAGAGTTTTTAAGACATTTTGCTCCCGCTCCTCCACATGTCAGACCTACCCCTCCTCCCCTCAAGAAAGTTGTCCGCATCCCAGGCAAGTAAATCTAATAACTAAGCAGCTAAACATCTAAACTTTTAAAACAATATTCTATTCAAACAAAAGGTGTTTTAAAAGTATTATTTATCACGAATTTCCACAATTTTTATCAAACTTCTCATTATTAGAGACCGATTGAACCGTTTTTGGGTAAATAGGCTTGGTTAAGCGACAGTGGTCTTTTTAAAGGTGTTTTCAAAGAAAGAAAATCTATGCGTAGTTGAAGTAAAATCGTAATTGAACAGGAATAAACAAAGTGACTATATGATGCATGTCTAAGCATACGCGGTTACTTTTTGATAACTAAGCCTGTTGTACTAAAATTGAGTACTATTGTATTTAGAACAGATAGCTGAACAGAAAAAAGAAAAAGCTCGAGCTGATTATTGGTTCAACCATCCCGAAATGATTAAAAAGAAGGAAGACCAAAGTTAGTTTTTAACAAAAAGTTTATTGTTTTCTGTAATCGCACATATCACTCAATCACTATAAATTTTAGTACAATGTAGGACTGAGTTATAGTTTTGTAATAGCATATCATTTTAGTTTATAGTCCTGGAAAGATCTGACTGAGTATAAGAAGGCCTGTTCTCGATCTTTATTCGATTACAACTTTAAGGCATTCCGTTTTATAGCGCTTTTCAAAGTTTTGTAAATAACAAAGATTCTTCTAAGAGTGTGAGATAGTTCCCAAACGTGTATGCAATAGTCAATATAAAACTTGAGATCTACACTGTTATAAAATATTATTTACGTTCAGTTAATGACCATAACAACATGGTCACCCTGCTATCGCCCGGCACCCGCTCTGTGAGTTTATACAAAGATAAGATTGTAAGTGAAGTGTATAAAAAAGTAGATCCACATGTTCTTGTGGTTCACATTATTTGAGGTTGAGTTAACGTACCTGAGGCGTTGTTTCATATAAATTCCTATTTTTCTTAAATTCATCCTTGAAGCAGCGAGCCGTCTTTTGGGATAACGAAACTATGGGAGCACAGAGAGGACATTTCATTTCACGCAACAAAGAACTGATGTTAATTTTTACGTAAACAAATAATCGTATTGCTTTTTTCAGATGATGAAATAGAGCGGGTGTACCGGTGGTGGTACGCCATCGATGAGGAATAATAAAAATAAAGAAGACAGATAAGAAGAGTTGGAAATAATGCAAATTGTGATATATTCATGTTCTATTACTATTTCTATAATTCTTTATTAACAAAACGGCTTTCCCCGTTCCCCGAACATAATTTCTTCATATTAAGAATGAGCCAACCATTACCGCTTTTTACAATAATCAACTGGCTCTTTTTGCAATTCACAGACAAGTTGACACAACGCTGCGATGTAAAAATTTACTGGTCTTCTTTTCAAAGCACGCTACATAATTTTGTAAGTTAGCGTTATGATTGAGAGTGAATCTAAAAAATGTCTATATTTGAAACCCGGTATAATAAGGGGGAGCCGCCGTTATATCCTCTCAATAGTTGTATTTTGATAAGACTAAGCACTGCTACTACATATATTAAGCGTGACGTTTTTACTTGGGATATGGACTTAATGGCTATGGGGTTTATTTGATACATTGATCTTGTACTTTTGGACATATGTTTACACTTGAATGTTTTTAAATAATTTAATATATCATCTTGAACCAGCATTTTTTGCGCCTTTTGATCATATATTACTATCAACTTAATTTGTCTTCATCTCTTTGATTTGTATTTGAAAGGCTGAAATTAGTTTTGAAGGCCAACTCTTCTACTTCTGAAACGGGCCCTCAATCATACAAGATGTACGGGAATTCTCTAACTGATTTGGTGATTGTACGCAAGGACGACTAGTTGTGTAATCATCTTCTGCTCTCACGACAGTTTGAAACATTCACATATTTAGTCTATACACAATATCTTCTAGCAAATATTATTACCACGTTTGAGTTAGCACTGAACTAGTTTGTTTAAGTTTAAGCCTTGTTCAGATCCTTGTGACGTTTTGAACAGCCTTCCTCAAATAATCGAAGCTCCAAAGTAAATGGACTATACTTTAGCACTGTAAAGTCTTAAATTGGAAGCCAACTTTTAACACTAACTGGAACCATAACTATACAAAATAGTACACATATTAAGTAAGAACAAATTAATCAAGAGAATGAGTTATTTGTTTTGTAAATCACCCTAAGCAACTGACTGGCAAACAAAGATAAAAGAAGAACAGGAAGAAGAAGAGAGAGGATTGCATTCCTGGTAGATTTACTTAATAAACCTTATTTTACCCTAATTATGCTTCTTATACTTCGTAAAATCGCATTTTATCCTTAGTTAATCTCCTTGTCGGCCAAGAGTTCCATAGAGACGGATAAATAAAGAAAAGGGGTTCGCCACCTTCTATACACTTTTTCTAGCGTCTTTAATAAAAGTGTTTAAGTTCCTCTTTAGGAATTTCTATACAGTTTTGGAAACACGGATTGGCCCAGTGGATAAAAGCTTTGCCTCATAATCTCGATGTCGATGGTTCGAATCCGCTCCGAAGAACGAATTCTTGCACATTTCTGATTCGCCGCCTTCGCTCCCCAGGTGCTGTGTAATGGAGTACTGGCTCCCTCTGGTCCCTTCGTCTCACACCATCCTCCAAATATCTGTGATCTCTTGTTTCGTAAAATATGAATAAACAATCTTGAAAAATCTCCTATACACTTTCACTAAAGACGTTTGCAATGTGTATAGAAGTTCCCGTACCCAAGAGAAAGCCTTGTAAAGCGATACCGCTATATAACTTCGTAAACTAATGTTTTCACTTTACAGTACCATATACTTTTCAAAACTAGGCTGTTACTACAGAATTTACTCCAGTACATGTTTGAACTAATTTAAAACATATACTTTCTAAAATTAAATGACCATTCTTGAACTAACTATTTGCTGAACACGTACAAACTTTTGAAAACATAATGAGTCTTACAGATTTATTTATATACAAGTACCCGACAGTATGAATAACAGAATGTTCCGTTTATTGGAGGTTCTTTTTCGATAAGGAATTCAGCTTTTCCTCAGCATTCCTCCGAAGCCGAAAGATATAAAGTTGTCGACAGCAAGAAAAGCCTGCAATAAATAATATAACTGTCTTTTAACCCATTTGTGCAGAATTCTGCACTCTTTGAGTTCTGCTACATGTATTTCTTGTATTTCTTGTTAGTTTTGCTTAACGAGCTAACATGTTTATTTTGTTGATGTGAGCTTATTCATTGGGCTAAACCTTATACGGGAAATCCTAAGTTGTGCGGTTTCGTTGTTCTTATTCATCTTTTCCATTGAGTACGCCTCCTATGGTTTAGATCTATAACTACTCCTAATACGTGCTACTCTGTGAGCACGCTCCTCGCAGTTTAGGTATACATATGTTTATATATGTTCAGTTAATTTTTTTTTTAACTATATTTACTAATTGGCTCAAGTTTTCGTTTATAAGTTAAACTTAATTAATTTAACTTATAAGCCCTTGCAATATAAATTATGTTGGGTTATCTATTTATAAATACTTACTTCCTTGAGCACAACAAAGAGTCATTTGAGATCCAAGTGGAACTGCCAATGACAAAGAAGACAACGCTAACAAGGGCAGGAAGAAGTATATCAACTGCATTCCTGAAAATCAATAGTTAGGATAATAATACTTTTAAGCTTAGTTGCATCATTACAAAGTGGAAGCCCAAACAAGGAGTGATGGCAAACTCTACACCTGCTTAATGGTTTAGGAAAGTAAAACAAATAGATCAATGATTTTTAAACAAAATTACGAAAAAAATGAGCAGGCAACAAAATTACAAAGACAAACAGAATATTTGGTTTAATTCAGTTTTTGTAAATATTATTCGGTTATATAGCGTACGTTTTGTTACAATTTAAAAAGAATAATCAAGCTTAGTCGTTACTAATTAATAAATTCTTTACTTACTATTGAACAAATTTGCGAAAGATCATTAACGACTATAGAAAATGTATTTATTTATGGCTTCATAGGACAAGCAGAAGCACAAGGAACTCATTGAAAAATAATAAAACGTAATGGTTCGGGGAGGATTCGAACACTCTCGCTCCATAGTAAAGGTTCAGCATTTACATTATTGATAACAGACGGCTGACTGCCCGGTCGAGAATTTCTATTGGAAAATAAGTTAGATGGAGTGAAAAAATTAACATGTAATATTTGGATAGTTGTAAACTTCGTGAAATGAACTTTTAACTATTTACACGGAAAGAAAGAAATCGTTTAATGAAAAAGAAACGGGATAAAGGAAAAGAGAAATAAATAATTAGAAGAATTTCCGGTAGTAAATTCTGCATTCTTGAAAAGTTTAGTATCGACATGGCAGCGCTGTCATCTTTAAATAAGACTGAGTTGCTTATTTTCTTCAGGTGTGTGAGTCACTATAGACAGTGTTTAATGAGTGATTGGTATACAAACAATACGCGTAATACGTCAACGTTTGTTAGTTAAAGTAATTGATGAAAGGTTTAAAGCTTCTCGAACTCTTTTTGAACTTTCAAAAATACCTTCACAACCTTTACAAAATGTTTGTTTCCCGAATAGTTTAAAAGTTGCATCATTGAATCAGACAAGTTTAGTTCATTTTAATATAAGTAAGAATATAAAGCATAGGGAGCTAATATAGTAATCTGTAAATCTATACGCCAACTATATAGGTATATTTAAATAAGAGAACGTATAGGCATGGCTTGTTCTGAAATGCATATTATAGCAACTATCTGCACACAATTATATGTGAAAATAGCCCTACAAAATAGCCATACATATTAATTTATAAATATCACAGCCGCAAAATGGTTTCACATTCTTAACCACATGGTTTCTTTGTTGTAATATGTTCTTTCGATGAAACCGCCGTTTTCGCTAAAAGTATCTATCTGCCGCCTTTTCTTTCGTTACTTCCTAGCTGAAACTACTACCTTCTATAAAGATAATGATCAAAATCTGCTTGTTCAAGGTGACTGCAGGGTTGGCAGTTTTTCACAACGCATATGGCCAAAATTACGGAATAAAAGAATAAAAGGAATAAAGAGAACTATAGTTACAATAATCGGACACATTTCTGTTGTTCATTCGCAGTAAGAAAGTAAAGGTGCTATATGCTACGGTGAACGGAAGTGCTTCGAAACCATTCAGAACATTTGCCATTGTTTCAACAATGATTGTGATAGACAGTTGAAACACAACAGAATAAGTATGTATTACTACGTCAAGAAAGTTTTTGCAAACAATCTTCATAATGGAAAAGTAAATTTTCATTTCTCATGGCCACATGCCACAAGTCATGAGATACAGCAGGCAGCAATTGTGTTGGAGCCAAACCAAAGTTATAAACAAAATCTCTGCAAATGTAGATTTGAAAAATGAACAATAACTTTAGTTGTATCACATTACAGATGACATCCTCACTGACGCTTTTAGTTGATCAGCTAAACAAAAACTAATAAAACATTTATGTTTAGGTTCTTAAGTTCTTAAGTTATTTATAGTCCAATTCAAAAGTAATAATCGAGTTTTAAAAAAGAATCTCGTTGAAAATAGCTGTGACACTGTTCGAAAATCGAAGATATACGAATAGTAACTGAAAAACGCAAGTAACACTACATTATTCCGCTTGAATCAGCCTACACAAGTTTCAAAAATAAGAGGTTAATTTTTATTTTTCTCAACGTTTGCCAGTTAAATTATTCCACCAATAATTTTTGAACATGTTCAATTTAATGAAAATAGAATGATTCAATATTTTGGGAAGTTTGCATCCGTGAAGGTTTCAGTGCCATTTTCTGGCATATTTGAAAAGAACCATTTTGAATGCGATAACTAATTGCAATTACTGATGTTCAAAATATTCATGTTTATGTTCGAAATCATTTGAAACTCTTGCCTTGCACTTAAATTTTGACAAACAAGAAGGAATATATGTATCAAGTATGTCAAGTGGAATACGAAGCAAGTATACCAAAAGATTGCAGTGTCCGCTTTTTATCTACCTATTCCGCACTACAAGAAGTTCTAGGGGCCATGCATTCCGAGACAACATTAATCTAACTTATATCCAGGTAATAATAAAACCAATAAATTATAGATAGCAAAGTTGTCAAATAGTTCTGTATTATCTCTTCTTCCAGTATTATATTCTGCAGTAGAAAGGTAATGCATTTTCAGTTTACAAACATCAGATTCAATTCGCTCTTTTTCTTATGTTCTTCCCTAACGGACAGCTACAGCAGGAAAACTCTAAACAATAGAGAATTTGTTTCTGTAAATCTTTTGGTTGTTCCCAACCAAAAGAAGAACCAACACAGGCGGGACGAGATTGCACTACAACCACCTAAAGAAAATAGAAACATATTTAATAATATCTACAAAGTATTGTTGATAGCTATTACTTTAAATGAAATACTTTTTGCAATGATAATGGTTGAAACGTTTGCTTTTATACCGTACCTGTGGGTTATTATTCATGCTTTCATTAACAAACTTAATTACAACTAAAGTCGACTGCGTGACTATACAATTTATATAGGAGAGTCCAGAACAGAAAAACTTACCGCATCCGATAAGAAATTAAAAATACGCTAAGTGCAGGCATACCCAAAGACTTCGCTAATTCACAGTCTATGCCAATTCGTTTGTTTACTCGCTAACTATTATACCATAAACTATTGCAGACAAGTTTTTTTTCAACATACTTATCACACAATAAATGGAAAATTATCTTAAAATCTTTGCATTAGAAAAACAATTAGTTTATTCCGAATATACATATAGCACAACTGAATAATTTCGTTTCTTCTTATTTTCTTCCCCAGCCAAACTGACGGTTACAGCAGGAAAAGTCTGAAAAATCTATAATTAGGTTTTAATTCTTAATCGCATTATCATTGGTCCATTCAGTTCCTAATATAGAACACTTGAATATGTATTTAATTGTTTCTGAATATAGTTAAACTAACTGCTTCCTGAACAACAGGGACTGTTTCCCCATCCGAATCCCGGTACCATTTGTACTCCGTTACATCCATTACCAACACAACCACAACCAGAACCCAAACAGTGGGGACGGGATTGTACTACAACTACCTAAAAAAATAGAATATAAAATGATATCTACAAACCATTTCTCACTGAGGTTCTATTATTTCAAACAAAATACTTTGGGCTACAAGAATGCTTGAAACGTTTGCTTTTATACCGTACCTGTTGGTTGTTATTCATGCATCCATTACCAAAACATGGAGGAGGACCAAATACCTGAAACAATGAGTTTGAGCATACTATTTTGTATATTTTGTATGAGTTACAATATTTGAATCTATGAAAATGTCACGTAGGAATACACTTCTCTGTTTATGAGAAGAGAATTTCTTGTTTCAATTCTGGCCAGTATTGTAAGACTACTTTCAATTTCTGAGATCAAAACAATGTTTCTGTGTTTATTTGCTTCCATTCTGAATATTGTGTAAATATTTGAGCATCTTGTATATGAGCGCGCTAGATTTGTGTTTTGTGATAGTATGTGTATATTTTAGTACTAATACTTAGCTGGGAATGTTCAAAACCAAACAAAAATATCGACTCACTAAAAATAGTTTAGGAAATTATTTTTAATTAATGAACACTGAATCATTACTTTCAAAATAGTTGAAGAATCTTTTTCAATAGTAGATATCCTTATAGACCACAAAGCTTATAACAGTAGGTATCATTCTTTTCAATATCTGAGATCTTATAAAATTGACACTTATTGTTCTCTTTTTAACAAATAAAATATTTTTGTTTCTATAGTTCAAAATCACAAAAAATTAACTTACTGGTCCTCCACAACCATTCCCAAAACACTGTGCTGTAGTGGCAGCGACAAAAAGAGCGAAGAGGAAAAGTTTCATCTAAAAACAAATTGGTTTATGAAAATGATAAGCCAGTGCATGGTCGATACCGAATTGAAATAAACTATTTCCAGCGTCATATTCTAGTATTAAAAATGTTTTTGTTCGAAAAAACTGATCTACTAATAGTAAAAGGTACATTAAACCAGATCTTACCATTTTGCACTAGTTAGAAAGTTGTTCGCAGCTTTGGTACTGATGTCTGCCCCGTGTAGTTTCCTCTTTAAATACTTAGACGCTACATAAAAAATAAGCAAATATTTGTGAGATAGTATTTTGGAAGCAGGTTTCCTTAACATGGCAAAGGGGGGTTGTCGTCTCTTCAATGCCTAAGGGCCATGTGCTCAGAAAACAAAACGTCACTCAGTTGTGGAAAAAAGGTGGCCGAGCTAGAAAATGAGTCAGTTTGATGACATTTCACAAACTACAAATGGGAGTGCACAATGTTGCATAACCGGTCAAACTGTGGGAGTCTACATTATTTAGAATTAGAATTTGGAAGAAGCGATAAGCATTCTGTTACGGGAATCTGTTATCGATTTCAGAACCTGGCTCTGTTTCCTAGCCCATCCTAAATCAAAACACGATTCAGACAATAATTGGCAGAGATAGAACCAAGTACTTACCTAAACAACCTATGGAATAACAGAAAACATCAACATACTAATTAGTTATTCGGTTTTTTCAGTAATGTATAGTGATAAGAGGAACCTATTATTGGGCTATATTTGGTGACGCAACTTCTTCCGGTAAATAAACGCATAATGATTTTAACGATCGCGTCAAGTATATGTTTGAATCTAACATCCAAACAGTTTGTGTAGCTGTTAGTCATGCTAGAAACTCCTAAAAGTTAAGACGAGCTTGCTTGAGCTAATAAGAAATTTAGAATTGATCAACATTGAAAATACTCTCTGAGAATGGCACACAGCAAACTGATGATCTGTCAGGAGACTTCGTATGTGAAAGTGAAGCACGGCTTGTTTAGTAAATATCTTTATCCATAAAGTTGCGCTACTCTTTAGTGTAACTAACCGTTCTCTAATCTTGAATCCACGACTAAGCTAGGGGACATGCAATTTTGCTTTGATCATTTCATTAAGGTTGAGTTTAACTACCCGGTTGAAGGATCCCACTTCCACATATACGCTGATGTTTAACAAAACCAAAAACAGCTCGAACGAATGAACAATGAAAATATAACTTTATCTACATAATTTCCATTATTTTAAGCTTACCATTCACTGATCTATAGTAAAAGTTCTTTGTTTTTTGTACATTTCGTTTCCTAATTTGTCGTCCGCGAATGATCCAATTTGGCTCAAAACGTCGGCACAGGGCAACAAGCACAATGACTTATAAGGAATATATGAGCTAAATAATAAACAGCAGCGATTACATACAAAGCTTTTTAAAACAGCCCAGTTTGTTGAGAGGGCGGTAGCTCAGTTGTTGGAAGCTTAACTTCATACGCTAGAGGTGGATAATTCGAATCCCCTCGAAGACAGAATTGTCCGCAGACAAGGCTCACAACCACAGCAACAAAACAACTTTTTCGTTGTTAAGAAGTTTTTGGTTTGTTTCTTCAATTTTGCAGGTATTTCTGTAGAATAAAATTTCCCCAATAATCAGAGAACCGCCTTTTCAACAACTGTGAGTAATATTGCCAACGTTAAGTTTTAGTTTTGTTTGATAGCAAGCGAGTATCCATAATATAAGCTTCAAACCGTGTAATTCAAAATTCTATTTTCCCTACTTAGATGTTTTCAATTTTATTTAGCACTTAGTCATTTGATGCTACTTATAGTAATCCACTCTTTTCCTTTGAAAACACCATTAGTGGAAGGTGCCGGCCCTGACTGTCAAAACACGTCCACGAGAGAAACTGATGCAATTGCAAAACATGCCTTTATTCTCCCATTTTACCGTCCTAATAGTGTTTTAGATACTTAACATCAATATGCTCATTAAATATTTATTCTAACGTTACTACATCTTTGTGTTCATTTAGCATTTTGGAACGCACACGGCAATGGGGCTGCTGAAACAAAGAATTTTTTTTCAATTATGGATATCAAATTGTATTTGTTCACTTTTATGATAATCTTATTCGAATTGCAATTCTCATAAATGTTTGGGACTCGTCGAATGTAAGCTAGTTCAATCATATTGAGAGTTTCCTAGGATTTTCTTTGTACATAAATGTTTGCAGAGAATACCTATTGTGCTGCAAATATGCGTATTTTACGCACGTAATTTGAACCACTTTGAAAGCATTTAAAGTAAGGTTCAAATGTCATCTGGGTCCTGCCACGAAACGCCTACTTACCGTATCGCGCCCCATGGCAAGAATTGGACAATGCCGCGAGTTGGCCTAAACTCTTCAGTATGTCTTCAATTGCGTTACGTCTCGTGATACGTACGTTATGTTCGTTTATCTTTAGTTCGGGTTTATATTTATATTAGACTAACTTTCTTGTATTGTAGTTTGTTCTCTAACCTTACATAAATCTCTTAACTCTTTCTCTCTTTTACATTGTTGTCGGGGAACCTTAGATCGAGACTTGTGATCAGCTCTTTGCGGCGAGCCTTCTACCCTCTGAACCACCGGGGCAAGGAAATATACCTTCGACGCAGATAGGATATTTGGGACCGAATGAGGTCCTAAATTACTCTATTTGCGCCGAATACCTATCAATTTTTCCAGATGCTTTTGTGAGCATTATATTATTTTAACCTAGTCCTTCCCGCTCAACTCTAACAAAATGTTGTGGGCAGGTCTTTTTTCAAAATTTTTTTTTGAAATTTTGAAGGCCTTTTTTGTTTTGAAAACAGTCTTTTTGTTAAAATTACCTTAGAGTTGTGACTCACCATTTGAAATGGACACTTCGATGGCTTGATTTTTGGAAGTGGTCCTCTTCTATTTTATACTAAGAGACTTTCTGTTTTTTGAATTGCTTCAGGCAGCAACATGATTTGCATTTAGTGTTTCTTCTGTTTTTGTGTTTCTGATTTCATTTTCTGGGGAAATAGTGTCTATTTTTCCGCATTTTTAGAGGATTGCGTGGTTCTCGATACCATATAGTGAACCAAAAATCCAGAAATGTCTGATTATTCCAGGAAATCTTCATTCGGCGAAGTGTGGAGTCAAAAAAGCAAAATTAGCATAAAATAACAGTGACAATAAAGCTCAGGCCCAATAACAGAGAGTCGCTGAAAAAGAAAAACAGATCTTAACGATCAAATTTCCAGAAATTACTAAATCCCATTTTTTCATATATTTCAATTGGGAAACCACGAAAGAGTAGTAACTACCGTAGGTCAGTTTTATTTGTCTATAGTTGTATTTATGTATTGTCCTCAATAGTATTTATACAACATTATAGTTAAATTGGGTAAAAAATGTCCATAGGATGATTACTAAATTACACTATATAACATTAATACACTTTAAACTACTGCAACCGAGATTGAATCTAAGTTCCAGACGTTCTTTTCACCCAATCCCTCTCCAAGCTCAGAATTTAAGACTAATTTTTAGGTTTAATAGGTGAAAACAGAGTCGCATTGATAGCAGACTATTTACTTTGAAGCTGTCTACCTTTTGTTTGCTTAAGAATACTAAATATAAAATCAATCCAGGAACAACATGTATAGTCGAGCAGTGTAAATACTAAAGAAAGGGTTTGAAACTGTTTGCTGGTTAACTGTCCGATAACAACCAGTCTAAAACATAATGTCCTAGTTCTAACTTATGTTTAACGTTTAATAGACTATAATCGGCCAATTTATTATTGTCTGTATCAAACAATAGGCTTCCAACGCAAAATCCTAAGAAAGGCGGTTTTATAAGAAATTGATTAGAAAAGAAAAAAAAAGAAAAAAAAACGAAATAGAATGGCACCGGTGAATTGAGCGCTAATTCTTCAGAAATGCATTCATTTTTATCCTACGCCGAATCTCACCAGGATTGCGCTGAAACTTTGCTCTTAATACGGGCTGTACATAAGGAACGTATGTTATCATTCAGTCAATCGATCAACTTTTGGTATTCTAAGTTGCAATATTGCTTTCTTCCAAATTTAAAAGTTCACTTATACAAATATGATATTATGTGTTTTCAGAGTTATGATTTGTATCTTCATTCTTGTCTGGATAGTTGTTCGTTACGTTTACAACTACGTTTGCGAGCACTATAAGAAAAAGTAGGACACGTCAAAGAATCGGGTAAGTATACTAGAAATGGGCATAATTTGAACTAATTTCCAGTCTGAAGAACTAATAAATAAGAAAGTGACTATACCACAGCACTTTTTAAAAATTGAAAATAAAGCAAATTGTAACACGTTCCTTTAAGATAAATCGAAGAATCGATGTTAGGATGAAATCAGGAACATTGGACAACGACCAAAATTGCTTCTTGTTGTTAACGATTAGAAAAGAAATGGGCCACAAACAATTATCTAGCATTGTCATACAATTAATAAACATTCATTGAAACTTGTTGTATAAAATTAGTCTGAATAATACGAAATTAGCATCCATGATATTAGAAAAAACTAATTCAATAAATAGTTAGTTATGATTTCCCCAAAACTGATCCAAATGACCAACTGTGACCAATTGTGTCTGCCAACAAAAGTTTATTTTTAGTTTATTGTCTGTAAAAAATCTGTTCAGAATCTTCAGAATCTTCAGAATCTCGCTTGTGCACCCGCAAATCAAGAAACGAAATAACCTCTTTTTGTATTAATTATCATACGTACATTTCTATACAATTATTTGAAAAATCCACTTGAAATAATTTGTTTTACCAAAAAGATTGGCATATTGCATGCAGCTTGTGAAGTCTTAGAAGTAAATGTTTTCGGTGAGTTCTTTTGTTTTACTGCATTTTTTCTTCAGTTGATTCATTTAGAGAAGAATATATATAATAATTAGTTGAAATTGGAAGTGATGAGAAGAGAAAAGTTGCTTAAATTACTTTTGCACGTTTTATTAGCAAGAACCCCACATTTAGAACAAGAAAGTATATTTTATGCAGCCTGCAGAATCGGAACTAGCGATATCAATACTAGTAAATATTTCTACATTTTTTAAAGACACGATGATTACTGACAGATACTTTTGATGAGCACCATGTTCATTCAAAGAGTCTTACAGGTCTGGAAAACCATAGGTGAATAGGTAGAACCAGCAGTTTACAGTAACATTTTTTACATTTAGTATGTGTGCTTTCTGGCTGAATGCATCTGACAAAACAATATCGACAATAACAACGAATTACTCGAAATAAGAAGAATTTAATGGACTGTTATTGTTATTTGCTATCATTTATCTAACTTAAACTTTCACTCAACAAGTTTATAAAGTTATTACAAATTATTCATATAGTCAGATTCAAAAGTAATAAGGCCGTGTGAGCTGCGTATTTCGTTATTTTTAACACTGCGCCTGCTGGAATTTTACGCGCGCGATATCAGCAGATTGCAAACTTGCTTTCACACTGCCTTACTCGCATTCGTAACAAAATATTGCAATAATCCTGCAAACCCAATTTTATTAACACGCACGTAGTACTTTTATATTCGAAATTAATCGAACATCATATTTTCATGCATTCAAAAATATTTCAGTGAAATCATTTATTTTCCTAATATACAAATATCGTTCAGAACTTTCAATTCGAATTATCTTCTTCCCCAGAACATTGATCGGTTGCAGCAGGAAAAGTCTAAAAAGCGAACGCTCTAATAGTTTTTAACTGTTTTACTCGTGTGAAAATACTCGAACTGTCTTTCTTCGTTTGGATTATAGTCAAATTAATATAATTATTGTCGAAATAAATATTATTGATGATGAATTCCTTACTGTTTGAATAGAACTTACTGCTTCTTGAGCAACAGAGTCTATTTCCCCATCCACCAAATGCAGGCAAAATTCGCATTCCACAACTATTACCAACACAACCACAACCATTTACATAACAGGGGCAACGAGGTTGAACGACTACCATCTGAAAATGTTCGCATGAAAGTTTTAGTGATTTTTTTAGGTTAAGCACCGGTTAGAAATGGACTACTAAAATTCTTTTAAAGACAATGGAATTGAGCAATTTCGAAACATTTAACTTTTAACAAAGAAAGATTCTACTTGATTTAGACTAATTGCGAGACAATAGAGTTTTCTTTTCATATTTCAGACATACATTTGGTCGATTACCACATCCGTTAACAAAACATTGAGCAGAGCGGCAACGATGAGAGCAGGAAGAATTTCATCTAAAACGAGTTCCTAATCGTATTAATTCCGATTTTGTTTGAAATAACGCTCAAATGAGATAGAACGCGGAGTATTTTGTAATTATCTTGGAAATAAATTCAGAAAAATAGTAAGTTGAAAACTTAGTACTACTTACCATCATGATGGTTGTAGGTGTTATTAACGACTGTAATGACTTGGTCTGACTGCCGTTGACGCCTCCTTTTATACCTCAAATGTGGCACTTTGTGCAAACAAATACAAATGTTTAAACCTTCCATCTCAAAGAACAAGCTGAATAATCTCTGGATCCTCCCTCGAGCTGCTCGGTTTGGTTGTCGTCACTCTGTGTAGCCCATACACTACAGGCAAATATGATTCTGACTCATCAAATAGTTGCTTACTTGGTCTGCCTTGTGGGTATGGCACACTCTGCCTACGCAAAGAAATTTTCAAAGTTGGCGTCGAATAGCCGCAGATTTCAGCGGGAATTTCAAACGTGTAGTTTTTATTAGACAATACTTCTGTTTCACACCGTCTGACCATAGTCTGGGTCAAAAACTAAAAATTTCTTCTAATGAAAGTTGATAATGAGCTATGAAAATAAGTAAATGTTTCTTATTGACAAATAGGATCAGTTTTCTTTTCAAATTAGTCCAGCGTTAGTCGACAATGACAGCCTACAGAAAATAAAAGGAAACATATTTTGAACACTTAAGAATGAGAAAGTCACTTTCAACTAAATATTTTTGAAATTCGTCGTACACAAACTTGTACATTTGTCCACATTTTTCATCAAAGAGGGTCGCGCAGCACACGCAAGAATTTCAATGCACAGAACATGTTCTGGATAAAACGAAGTAATGCATATCCCTATACCTTAGGTTCACTGGATCTTTTAGAGAAGACGTTGTGATCTGAAATTTGTGGAAATAATTGTGAGACCTTTTGCCACATTTAGTAATTTGGTATTTGGTCGGTTCTTTCATTTAGAACAAACTACCTGACCCGGTATTGGTAATTCTCAGATCACATGCGAATATTTTCCGCTTCCGTTTTTTAAAGATTGTTTGTCAAATATTTGTCTAAACTGGGACGATTTTTTCCAATGTTTGCACTTGTTGTGTCTGTGGCGAAAAAACATTGTGGTCTGTGACCAATTGTGCCAGAAAAAAGAAGTTTCATAGTTGTTGGATAATTCAGAAGAGTTGAGAATCTAAAAAAGGAAGCCGCAAATTACGTAAAAGATGTTTCTGCATTCTGATTGGCCAGTTGAAGATTGTGAGGTTTTACAAGTAAATGTTTCCAACTGGATTATTTGCTTTACTACATTTTTCTTTCAGTGGAATGTATGCGAATTTTGGATATAAATAATTGAAATCAGCAAATAAAAAAAAATAAACGTTTTGTTGCTTTCTCTATAGCACATTTTGCAATACTTGTTGCTGATGAACACTTCAGTCACGTATTGTATTGTATTGTATATACCCAGTTGCAGTGAATTGAAGATTTAGAAAAAAAAATTGAAACGCAAAATTTTCGAAAACATCCGCGTTCCGCAGATACCAAAAATATGATTATTCGCACATTGCTGGCCTACTTGTTATTTGAAAAAGGCAGTCCCATAATCTCGGTTGCACCTAATCTCTAACAACATCATAACCGTTCAGTTCATTTGCTACAATCGGACTATGTCAAAGGATTGTTTTAAAGTACCATCTATCAGTACTTTAGTTGCTTTAAAAGCGAAGAAAATTTGAAATGAAAGTTTGAAATCGTGTAGGGATTCGAGTTAAAATGCCATGAGAACCATCGTTTGAACTGAGTCCGGTTATGCTTGGTTGCTTGGTGGTTATGCTGTGCCACTACTGTGAGCTATTTCACAAATGGTAAAAATGTATGTGTTGCGTCGTAGCCCTTGTTCGACAAAAATATTTTAGGTAAATATAAAGCATATATTTTTAAAATCTCACGTTGGTGGAAACTGCCAAGTTCAGTGAACTAACAAGAAGAACCCACGAAAGCATAGTACAAGTGTAGAGAGTATACTTAGAGGGTTGTTAATCAAGTTCAAATTTTCAAGTTTTCAAGTTTTCAAGTTTCTCGAAATTTCAGGTTGTTTCAAGTCCAATTCCAGTTTTCAAGTTCAATTTAACAACTCTATGTATAATACACTTCGTATGCAAGAACATGTATACAAAATCATCTTGCAGCGTGGAGCAGTACAGAACTACGGGGGAAGTGTATTACACATCTTTATTCCATAGAAATTGTGATAACCTATTGTACGGCACATACAAACTCTCCAATGAACCTGTCCGAGGAATAGTAGCGATTGACGCTACATTGGTCTTATGATGTATAGCTTCTAACAATACAAAGTCACCAAATCAAAGCATCCCAGAAATAGATGTTCTTTCCATTTTATGACTCACTATCTGTTGAATGCAGAAATTCGGTTACCCTGGATAATGCTAAGAGTATGATATGAATGATAATGCCTTTACAGGTCCATTGTTGGGATCTTGCTTGTTTTCTTCTGCGAGTCGATAATTACGAAAAACAAGCTACGTTGTCTTGAACTCAAAACTTGAGAGCTTGAAATTAATAAATCAAAGTCTAGAATTTATTAAAAACATGTTCATAATATACAAATATTGATCGTTGATTCAAAATTCGAATTATTTTCTTCCCCAGAACATTGGTCTGTTACAGCATGAGAAGTCTAAAAGTGAATGTTTTGGATTCTTTTGTTTATCAAAAATCATTTTCTTGTTAGTGCATCGTCGGGTTGCGTATCATATAGTTTACTAGAAGAACTGAGGATTCATGCCTTTAACTTGCAGATAACCGTAATGTCTAGTAAATCTTACTGCTTCCTGAGCAACACGGTCTATTTCCCCATCCACCAAATGCAGGCAAAATTCGCATTCCACAATTATTACCAACACAACCACAACCATTTCCATAACAGGGGGAACGGGCTTGAACAACTACCACCTGAAAATGTTCGCATGAAAACCTTTTTGTAAATAAATTTTTTTAGGTTAAGTATCCATGGATTACTAAAGACAAGGAATTGAGCAATTACGAAACATTTAATTTTTAATAAAGAAAGCTACTAGTTGGTTCAGGCCGTTTGCCAGAACAATACAGGTTTCTTTACATATTTCAGACATACATTTGGTCTATTTCCACATCCGTTACCGAAACATTGGGCGGTAGCTGAGGCAACGATGAGAGCAAGCAGGAAGAATTTTATCTAAAAAAAGTTCCTTATGGTAGTAGCTCCTCTTTTGTTTGAAATAAAGCAGAACTATTACAAAACACAATTTATAATGGAATTGTTGCAAAGAAATTTCTTGGAAACATGTCAAATTCAAAAAACGGGTAAGTTGAAAACATAGTACTACTTACCATCATTATTGTTGTAGGTGTTATTATTGACTGTAATTACTTGGTCTGACTGCCGTCGACTCCTCCTTTTATACCTCAAATGTGGCACTTTGTGCAAACAAACACAAATTGTCTACTTTGTGGAAGTCCTCAGACAGGATTCGACCGTAACGTCTCCGTGTATCTGTAGTCAAACAGACCACTGACTCATAAAAGGACTGTACCCCCTGAGGGCACAGACTCAAGTGAACCTACCGGAACAAGCAGAATTCAATCTATGGTGTCGGAATGTGCTTTGTGATGCAAACGGAAAAATTCTCCTTACTATTTAAAGTGTGCTTTCTTAATTGAAAGGTTGATCCTGAATACAGTTTTGATTTAAATGTCTGCCGAAGTTGGCCATTAATATTTTGTATTTTCTGTTACAAGTTCAATCTGCACCCAGCGAAAACATTTCCTTTTCTGTTTTACGAATGCGAGCCTCACATTGAGCTTAGCAATTGTTAAGATGTGTGTTTACTTGCATTTATTGATATTTCTTTCTCTAAATACATGCTATCGATATAAGCATATTTCCGATTGCGTTACTAGTCTCTAGCAATGTTAGAGCAGCGGTCTCTGAATCCGTGAGGATCTGAGGCTGTGGGGTCGACTCCCCGTAGCTGCAGAATGTTTGGGAAATCAGCAGCTTGTTATTCTCTGTTTAGAGCCCCGAAGATTGAATGTTAGAAAGAAGTCGTCGCTGATCAGGAGCTTTCCGAATGAATGACAGAAACCCTGCGCAGAAGAAATGTCCAGTTATTGTGTTATATGAGCGATTACATGAAATAGATTACTTTCTAAGTTACTTTACCGTTACCAGTTGCTGACCGTGAAGTCAGGTGCCATGGATAGACTAACATTGTCTTGTGTGATGGTTAGTGATTTGCCTTTTTTCAGGGCTGGGAATAGGCCGGCCGAGCCGGCCTGGACTAGGCGTATATCCCGAAATGTCGGGCCGGCCCGGAACGGCCAGTCAAGCCCTGCTTCTTTCCTTCAAAGTTTTTACATAGTCAAACTCTTTATTTTATAATGATATTATGTAGTACCTTGTGCTAACACAACTTTTCACCTTTTTGCACAAACTGTGTGAAAATGTCGCGCGCTCCGCACACGTACGCTTGTTAGTCAAACAGATCTGAGACGCATCAAAAAGTGGCTACCGGCCGTTCGAACAAGACTAGATGTCTTGAAACAAAGCTAAATGCGGAGCCTAATCAGAACAGGTAGTGATTTGTGCTCGAACGTGATTACACAAGATGCTAATCAGATGCTTTGCTTTGAAACATTTACTATGGTTGTTTAGGGATCTTTCCGACTAGTATAGAGTTACTATATGATAGTGTGAGTTGTTATATTAAAAAGCATATCAGAAGAAAGTGATCCTGGAAAGAGACGCTATGAGCGTTAATTATTTGCTGTTTATCATACATCCGTATACAATGTAACAATGAATTTATATGTGTTGTCACATTCAATCAGATTGAAATATAAGACATTTATTAAATTAATAATCAACTCGTGCGTAACATGAATTTTATTAGCAAAATTCAATGCGTTTATTAAAATTATATCAGATTCCAAGAATTCACAGCGAAACACTGAATTCAAATAATAAAGTCTCAAGGATACTAACTAACACATGACAATCGAAAGACAACTTTAGGGACCACTTTAGATTTTGTTGCCTTTTCTCTTTTTGTTAACAGTGTTTTAAATAAACTGGTAATAGCCTATTATCCGCGAAATGATTACTTCAAGCAAATCAAATAAAAACAAAACATGTTAATATTAAACAAGGTAATAATAATATATTTATTTATTTCCAGTATCGCTTTATCATAGGTGTCTGTTTTCATTATTAGGTAACAAGGCAGCTAAAAACTCAGGATTCAAAACTATTTTTCTCTTTTATTCTTACCGCGAAGTCTAACCCTTCATTAATCGGTTCTTTCAGAATAATAAGTGCTGTATGGCCCGGAAACGTTTTTAAGTGTAGAACTTGTGTACGAAGCCATTATTCTAATAATAGATTGTGGCGTTCATCAAATCGCCTAATTCTAAATCGCCTAACTTTTTTCTATCTCTTCTCTAAAATTATTTATTATGTTCCACGAGTATTTTCCCATTTTGGAATACCAAGAGTTCAAAACCTACATAGACAATACATGGTAATTGTGCCTTACGAAACAACTTTCGTCATTTTTTCCAGGAAAAGAAGATTCAAGCACAAATAATATACTTTTCGTTGAAAAGTTGAACCAATTCCTCCCCAGCGTGATAATTGATATATTGTCAGCTTCAAATTAAAAAAAAAACGCACAATCATTGTCAAAACAATTTATACATGATCCAGTAAAGGATGTTCTACAAATTAAAACCATGTCCTTCCCACCTTGAAAACTTCGAGCTAGTGCTTACTACTCTGGTTGGCCAAATACCAACAAATACCAGCCGCTACCAGCAACTGACGGCGGTATTGGCTGATAGGGACTGGGAAGTTTTGTCGGTAACTGGTCCACCAGAGTAATGTTTTTTAATTATTTCTTGTCTTATTCTTTGAAGTATCCGTTTTGCAAGTATACTTTCTTATTATTTGCCATGCATGGTAGTTTAGAGAGACACTTTATAATGGTGCTGAACATTGCAAAAGCTACGCTAAACGGCAAAACTAAGTTTTTTATATAACAAAAGACGATTTAAAAATAGCTCGCATATTAAAGTTATATGTGAGTATATTCTCCTCTTGTTCATAGTTGCCTTCTCACTAATATGGAAACGGTTGTTTAAGGAACGCCAATGGACGAAATAACAGAAATGATTGCCAATTGGCCTGAACCATCTAGAGCTCTACAGTTCGCCTTTTCTGGACTTGTTCTATTGATTTGTGCTTGTATAATATTTTAATATTTTCTCTACTTTTTATTTTATTTTATACTCCTTATTCCTTCGCAGTTTTCGCTTCGCCAAGTTATTGTCTAGCGTTACTAGATTGCATTGTTTTCGATTCGTTTTAGGTTGTCTCATTGCTGAATCGATCAATTTAGTCGTATACTTTTGTCCTGTATCTTTTTGAAATTTGGTTACGTTTCATTTGCATATGTGCCTTTCATTCCTTTTTTCCTATTTTTTCTCTGTGTGGTTCCCGCTTTTCTTAAAACAAGTTTTGCTGGCTTAGTGTTTCAAAGTTTGTATTTTGAAGACATGTGTTGAGCGTAGATAGCCTTTTCCGAGCCACTTTGGGCCCTGATCCAGCTACCTATGAATACAGTTTCTTCCCCGGTGGTTCGAGGTAGAATGGCCCGCCGACAAGATTCGCCCCTAAGTTTCCACAATAAGATGTAAACGAGAGAGATAAGATAAGATATTTATGTACAGGTTAGAAAAACACAAACTACAACAAGAGGTTAATCATAACATAATTCCCGAAGGTATACAAAACAGAGCGACGTGAAGTACGTACAGCTAGCCTGACGACAATTGGTTGCACATTTCTTGTCCTATGTGGCGCCCAAATCCTAAATTGCCTGCGAATACGGTAGGTTCGCGGCGGGACCCAGCCGGCGTCGAAGTTGCTGGAAACTGTCCGAAATATGCGTAAAACATGTAAGTTTGCAGATCAACATTTTAACTAAATTATTATTACCTTCGGGAGTTATGTTATAAGATTAACCAGTGTTGTATTATGTTCTAACCCTTTCTGTACATAAATCTCATATCTTTATCTCTCGTTGCATCTTGAGTTCGGAAACCTATAGCTGAAACTTGCGGCGAGCTATTCTACCCCTGAACCATCGGGGCTGAATCCGTCGGCGTAGATAGTCTGATCTAGGCAAAATTAGGGTTCAGAAAAGGCTAACTACGCTGAACATCTTCTGTAAACATGTTTTTTATGTTCCACGAGTATTTTGCCATTTTGGAATACCAAGAGCTCAAAACCAGCATAGACAATACATGGTAATTGTGCCTTACGAAACAACTTCCTTCATTTTTTTCCAGGAAAAGAAGATTCAAGCACATATGTTATACCTTTCGTCTAAAAGTTGTACCACTTCTTCCCCAGCTTGATAATTGATATCAACTAGTTATTATTAGTACAGTATTATTTTAACAATTTCGGATTTAAAAGAGTACACACAATCGTTGTCAAAACCATTTACACATGATCGAGTAAAGGACGTTCTATAAATTAAAGACATGTCCTTCCCAACTTGAAAACTTCCAGCTAGAACTTACTAATGTTTTTTAATTATTTCTTGTTCTATTCTTCGAAGTAGGCGCCTTGCAAAATATATGTTCTGATTATTTGCCATACATGGTACTTTAGAGTGGCAATACAAATGATGCTGAACATTGCTGATAGTTTATGCAATCTGTTTTTATTCATTCAACCATGAGAAGCTACGCTCAGTTTTAAAACAAAGAGATTTAAAAAATAGCTCGCATATTAAAGTTATATGTGAGTATATCCTCTTGTTCATAGTTGCCTTCTCACTAATATGGAAACGGTTGTTTAAGGAACGCCAATGGACGAAATAACTGAAATGATTGCCAATTGGCCTGAACCATCTAGAGCTCTACAGTTCGCATTTTCTGCAGTTGTTCTATTGATTTGTGCAACTGGAATGGTTTCTAATGCAGTTGTTGTGATTGTTATTATAAAGGTAATCTGTAATTCATTTAGGTTTTCAGTTATATATTCGCAAATTTTATCTTTTCTGAATTATGTATTTATAACTCGCTATTTTGTTTCTTTCAAAATTAGCTCATCAATGTTGTAATTTGTTTTAATAGCCTGAAGACAACAACAAATATTTGTTTTCAGAGAAATATTAAAAGTAAAGGTTCAATCAGTGGTTTCTATATTATCGCACTTATGTTAGCAGTTTGCGACTATTTGAAACTCATTTCATATTTATTTGTAATATATCCATACTTAATGAAATTAGATGTAAGTTGACACTACGATGTAGAACAAACCCAGGCTAGAAATTCAAGTTTAAGGCTAAACTTTAAGCTGAGCTCCAAATTAAAAATCTCGTTTTTACATATATACTGTGGGGCCAGAATCAGGGCTTGCATGAAAGCGGCTCAAACGCCCCACTCTAATACAATGGCTCCCGAAATATACATAACAATAACAAAGACAAAGAGAAAATAAATCGACGTATTGCAAGTAACACAATCGACAAACAACCAACAATAAATTGCGTGTATATCATTTTGGGCCATCGTCTTGGTCGCATATGCAGGTTACTGTTGTCTCGAGGCGAGACCCAGCCGGGCGTAGAACTTGCTGGATTCAAATTACGTGCGAAAAAGCAGCAACTTTCCAGGACAATTCTAATTAACTTTCATTTAGCTTTTCTATCCCGTACCCTCAAAGTCAGCTCTTCTGCTCACTAACTATATTTTGTACTACCTATCATTTTTTGGCACTTTGGTATTTGTACCACTTACTGCATTTAACCGATTGTGTGTTATTTTACTACCATGGCTCGACAAAACCCTATTTGAAAGAAAACTTGTGTTCGGGTACGTTTACAAACATCAAATATCATTTTTTTTCTGAAAGTATACCACATTCATGAACCAATCATTATTTTTATTCAGAGTGGAGATTTATAGGACAGGCAAATATTCCACTTAATTTTTTAACGGCTTCTTTCTAACTTAATTACTTTAGATTAATACTTTTGTTTTGCTGGTTAACTGTTGGTTTCGTATCCTTCTTTGAAATGTTTGTGATTAACATGAGCTTTTCGTGGAAAGTCTGCTTTTTTCCCGAGAGTCCAAGAACAGAAGTGGACAGTTTAGTTTTATATGTTAAAGAGGTACGAATAAATGGCCTAACTACTTACTAAACAACAATATTGATGATTATGCGCGAATGCAATAAAAAATTCTCAATCACAACAATTGATTGAATGTTTGTTGTCATAGTTGGAAAATGTCATAGATCCTTACTTAAGTTAATTTAAGTTAGGAACCAACCATTCTATAATTTAGATTCTACACACAATTTTCGTGGATACATTGCCGATTCTCGTTCCGTTTATCTACGTTATTATCATAATCCGTTTGTATTTCATAAAAAAGAACCTAAAACAATCAGGAAATTCTTTGAAGCTCGAGAAAATGTTGGTTGTGCAGGTGCGGATTAAAAAAGAAATGTAGATGGAATGATTTCTACACTCATTCATTAATACAGTTTATGTGATACATATGAGATTAACACGAGTTATACATTTGTCAAATCATATTGTCTGTTGTGTTTATTAGATTTACAACGTAGTAGCCAGGTTAAAAATATATGGAAATTTGTTGGTTTAAAGATTTAAAGATAGTTTATTCATATTTTACGAAACACGAGGTTTGGGCGACTTTTGTTTGAAAGTACGTTCATTTTTTATTTAACGCCGCTTCTCCTCAGGATATTATAAAAGAATTAGGCTTGTAACATAGAATACGTTACCTGCGCACTTTGATATAGTCGGATTCAAAAGCAATACGACCGTGCTAATAAGCAGGAGAATTGCTTCAATAATTCCAGCAAGCGCAGTGTTAAAAATGACGAAATATGCAGCAAACACGGCCTCAATACTTTTGCATCTCACTACATATATATGTAAGTACAAAAGCTTATGTCTTATCTGTTTGTGAAACATTTACACCTACAATTTTAATCGTTTCTGTGAGTATTGCGTTTTAAATCAACTAAAACTGAAAGATTTCTATATTTTAGGGTGCTGTTATTTGGATTCTTCTTTTCTCATGTGGCCGGTATTTCAATTTGCTTAATGAAGATTTTCGAGAAATTGATTGTAACTAAGTATATGTGAGCTATCAGGTTTTTGATATTTGAACATTATCCTAGTCC
>JAQGAV010000226.1:0-40115 GCA_034691345.1 Phasmarhabditis papillosa
CTTATATAATAATGATCAGCAAAATTAGCTCTATTTTCTGAAATTAACATGAAAAACCCATGTCTAGGTACCTTTAAAGCAGCCTACGCCGAAAACGCAATATTCCGGATAAAGAACAAACTGCAAAAAATTATGTCCAGCCGGCATACTTTAAATTGGGTGAATTGTGTTACCGGAACTTTTAAAACCCCTGAATTAAACCGTTATGCGATCATTGGGTTGCGCGCCTGTTGATGTAACTCATGAAAATGCTGAAAAAGTGCGGGAAAGACTATATAGCGATATAAAGGCAACGAAACCAACGTTAAACGTGGGTCAATATGTTAGAATAGCAAACTACAATGGATTATTTAGAAAAGGTACAAATGCGCGCTTTTCCGAGGAAATCTTTAGAATAAAGCGTATAATATTCGAAAATTCTCAACCGGCGTATATTATTGAAGACCTCCAAAAAAGGGAATTGGATTCATTCTGGTACGAATTTGAGGTGCAGAAAACTCACTTTGATGAAGCAGAAAACCTATATATAATAGAAAAGGTGCTAAGAAGTCGCAAAAGAAAAGGACAAACTGAGGTCTTGGTTAAATATCGGGGTTACGATAATTCTTTCAACAATTGGATTTTGAAATCAACTATAGAATCTGTTAAGTAATGGAGGACACTAGCATTAATTAAACAAAATCGCCAATTTGGAAGATTGGTGATAAACAGTTTTCTAAATCTCTGGTAGTTTATATTGTTCAAGTACTTCTCATATATATTGTAGTTGTATTCTCAATATATCAATTAATACAAACGACCGATAGTCAATCTGCCAAACTTTGGTTGGCTTCGTCGCTTGGCTATTTATTACCCTCTCCCAGACTAAGAAACGCGTTATAATGTCTGATTTTTATGTAAGATTGATTTCTAATGCTGACGCAAAGGGCAACATTGGCAATTTTAGAGTCAAATTGCCTGCACCACTCGAACTATCTGCCCGGTATGAATGCGCTCTACAATCGATAATTTACCCAACTACACACGATTTTCTTAGCACCACACAGGAAAGTGAACTTTTAAATGAAAATGAATTTCTTATAAATATTCAACTTAAGCAACAAAACTTAAGCAGACACATAAGATTCAACTGCCGCAAGCAAATTACTCGTCATCTTACGAACTAATTGATCTTCTAAACTATGCGATGGTGAAAGCCGCAGGGATCGGGTCACCTATATGAAATCATAAGGATGCACTTTTTGCAGGAAATTATATTGTTATAAGAAAAACCGCCAACGTTAAAACATACAATTTAGCGAGAAAATTAGTTAGAAAATACGTTGATAGAATCATTGCCTGTGAACAGTCAATTTCCCATTGCCAGGGCATGTGAGCTGGCTTATATTTACTTGGATTGTTTGGAAACGCAAATTCTTTGCGGATCGCTACTTACCTTAATTAAAGTTATTTCACTTTCTGCACGTAATCGTGAAAATGTAGATATTACCTTCGCCTCACCTAGTTATGTACCACTTCGTACAAATAGTATTGATTCTTTAGGTGTGAGAATAATGTATGCAAATGACACAATTGTCAACTTTTCCTCAGGTACAATAGCGATGGTATTACATATAAGACCCAAGAATCCCCCAAATTATTATGCGCAATAGTCTTGCCGACTGCTGCTGTTTAATTTCAATCTTACGTTAATAAACTACTGTTACTAATCTTTCAGAAAATGCATTACCCCTTTGATCCAAATTCAGTATCATACGATCAATTCTTTTATGAACAATCTGGCGGAGCATATCGAGCTGCCCAGCTATATCAAAGAAGTAGTGGGAGGCTAACTAGTCTCTTGGGTAGACTCTTGTATTCTAGTTGCTGGTTACAATAATCTTTTAGATTCAGCTATTAATCGGCTCACCCCACAAGCAGGCGGTAAAAAACGCCGAAAATCGGCCAATCGATCGAAAAAAGCAAAGAAAGTCAAAAGAAATGCAAATAAAACAACAAATAAAAGGGGCGGAGCCAAAAAGGATAAAAAGCGACTCCCCAAAACCAAGACAAGCACAACCAAAGCCGATCTGTTCAAAAGATAACCAAGTTAATTTCTGCTCATTCTCCCCTAGTAACTCCTTCAAGTCTTTCTGTATTTACGGTACCTCCCACGCAAGTGGCCGTTTTCCGAAGCCAAAGAACTACTCATGTGCCTCAATTTAGTATGACTAACAAGGGCAATTGGTATTTTAGCATCAATGATTCTACCCATTATCTTCAACTTAACAGAACATTTATTAGTTTTCGCATCAAATGTACAGCTATTAGCCAAAAAGCTGATGTAAAACCTGTCATGCCCGCCATGATTAATTTCCTTGGTGCTACCCTATTCTCTCAAATAAAGTTATTCTTCAACAATCAATTGCTGTACGACAGCACCCATTACGGTTATAAAGCGTATTTGACTGCACTTTTGAGCGCTAGTACTGACTAACAAAAAAGTTATCTGTCTGGGGCAGGCTGGTTTTGCAATGATGAGTCTCCGCTTGATTCCGACACCAATGCGGGCTACAAGGAAAGGTTTGCAGCGCTTTAAGACGGTTATTTGGATATAGTTTGTCCGTTATTTTTGGAGCCCTTCAATACGGACCGGCTTTTACTACCAAATACGTCACTTCAGTTGGTACTGTATCGCCGATAAGACGATTATATTATTGAAAGGCGGGTCAAGTGTATGCGTTATTCTGTAGAAATTGTGGATATGAGACTGCATGTTCGCTCGGTTGAAATTAGCACTTCAGCGGCGCTAGGATTAGAAAACCTCTTGCGAACTGTACCAGCAAAATATCCGTACAATGATATGCGCATAAAAGTTATTAATATACCGGAAAACCGAACAGACTTGCCCTATACTTTACAGTATTCTGATGTTCTCCACGTAGAATAATTCTTGCCATAGTTGACCCAAATGCTTTTGAGGGCTCTACAAATACCGATCCTTTAAATCTAAAACATTTTGTTTATCAGAAATTAGAAAATTCAGAAAATTTACCAAAGTCCCTGCGCACCCTCTTACTATGTCATTTAAAGATAAGAATTATGCTGAAGCATTTGTTTCCTTGTCAGACGAAATGGGGGGAATACTTGATGGGAAAGCTCCTACTATATGATTTTGCGTGTTGTTATCTTGACGAACCGGCAAGATAACTGAACTCTAAAGGTGGTAGAGGCTTTATGAATTTACCTCCCAGAGCTTGTAGTGAATGACACCACGTGGCCGCTCACGCATTCTAGCGGTTCTATAGCATCGGTGATCGTCTTGAAATTCACAAAATTTTTTTGATTCGGTGAGTATGTAGCCGGGAATTAATTCATATCGCGGTTTGCGCAATAGAGCGTAAAAGTCGTTGATATTGGAGATGATGCGAGCGCTTTTTTTGCCTGGGTTCTCGGCTAGTTTTCCCCACTGAAAGTAGCCAATGAACAGATTAGTTTAAAGTGAATAATTAGAAAAAGGAGCCAAACTAACCAAGGAATTGAGCAGCAGTTTGGCAACTTGTCGTCCATCGGGGTCGTTGCGAATTTCCGCAGGATCGAGATGAATTCCATTCAACTGGGCCGTTTCATCTATATAGGTCTGCCTGCTTTCGGGTGTTGAGCGATCAGAAGGCCAGTCGCTAGCCTCCTAGAAAAAAAAATTTTTAAACGGTTCAAACATGTATTTATACTAACCTTCTTTTTCTTCGAAAAGACATCTATATATTCAGAAAATAGATTGTGAGTAGTTCCAGTTTCATCGTGAGAGTATTCACTGGTTTGTTCGTAGTGAACGGCCTGCGAAACAAAATTTCCTAAAACGTTAACACCTTTAACTTACGGAAAAGACCCTTCTAATCACACAGCCTTTCCTAATTGCCAGACGCAATTCAGGCGATGTAAAACTTCCGTACAGCCATCTTTCTTCACCAACGTGTTTGAACTGTTTATCTTTGTATTAGTTTTGCTTTAGTTTTGCTTACAACGGTCATTGGTAGAAGTCACTCACGGCCGCACAAAGAGAAGTAAAGTCGTTCTTTCTTAATTGGCAGCACAGGAATTAGCAAATCAGGAGGACACTCCACTGCACAAGAAACAATACCGAATATTTTAAGGTCTTCCGGATTTCTTATAGGGACAGGAATGTCTCTTCCAGAGATTCTTACACCTTTTCCAAAAGGATGAATACCATATTTCATAACAGCGGGATATAAACAAACAACGTCATAATAATATATCTGTTCATCTTCTTCTTTACACTCGTGCTTATATCTGTTCTGTTCTGTTCTGTTTCTGTTATCTATATCTGTTCTCTCTATCTGTTCTCTATATATCTAATAATATATCTGTTCAGACTCCAAGAAATGATACATTCTCCCTTTAAAGATAAAGTATTGTTTTGCGGTTATATTTTTGTGATAATTACAAAATTTCTATTATGGCGCAGAATTTTGTCCAAATAAAGATATATTTTTCGATCCTGCTCCACTTGATGACTCCAAACAATCTCATGGTCATGAAACTCCCGAATTTTGTTTTCACGCTCTGCATCGCGGGCTTGGATTTTCCCTGCAGTAAGTTGACCATACAATAGTTGATCAGGCTCATACAACTCGGGACAAGCATGGTAAAATGACCTTTTACTCTATTACCAAACCACGTTTGTATTTGGGACAGTTCGCAATATAACCTAAAACATTGTTTTATTAAGACTTATGGAGCAAATTACCAACCGTCTACATATATTTTTTTCTGTCTATAGGAAGTTTGTACAAGCCGCCCGAGTGTTTTGTCTGAATGAACAGTCCTTCCATTTCGGCGCGGTAGTGTAAATAACGCGCGGCCTCGGCTGACTGATTTATTGAACTCTCAATAGGGTGCTCATCAAGGGCCACAGCTTCAGGCTTTACAAAGATGAGACGATAGGTTAAAAGGGCTGCCGAGGCACTTGTTATTGTTTTTTGCAAAAGTACAACGGAAGACAATTTGTAAAATTTCTTTTCAAATTTCACCAAGGCGGCATTCAAAACAAGTACATCTGAGACGTTGTATCTTTAAAAACAAAGAATGTAATTATTTTATTGATTAAAGGACTTACTTGATCAACTCGTAGGCAAAATTGAATTGAGCGTTTTCAGCCAGCATCTTTTCATGGTATTTTCTTACTTCGGTGACCCGTTCTACATTCATTCCTACTGTGCAAAAGTATTTAAGCCCGGGAAATGTTGAATTATAGTCGAAAAACTGATCACCGGTTAGCATGCCATAGGGAAAATGCCTTTAAATAGAACAATATTGTTTCTGAAAGAGTTTACGAGAACTCACCCTTTGGCAATTTCCGAATCTTCTACCGCAAATGCACTAGCGACGCGACTAAGGGCAAATGGAATGTAGAAACTATCCATAAATCTCATTCCGTTTTTCATAATTATGGCCAAAATCTTTGATCCCGAACATACGAGCAGCTCTGGATCCGGAATGGTCTTCTGAATCATCATTTCGCGGAGTATAAAATGAGCATCAAAACCGCGATGATTGTGAGCACACACGGTGAATTTTGCATTTTCACGGGATAAAAGCCACATGCAAAGTTCAGCTATCACATTTCGGTGACGACTTGTTGACTGAACGCGTTCAAAGATTTTGAGCCTTTTCTGCCCGCCACAACAGATATCACACCGAGTTGTCAGTGCTTCCTCAAAACTATTAGGAGCGACCTCCGCGCACTCTGTACAGGATTTCAAAGCTACGGCTGAAATCTCTTCATGATATTGTCGACCATCGCGCTCAACCAGTGTAGTCTAAATTCCCGTTTATAAATAGTCACATCATTGTATTTTGCTTACTCCAAGATCAAATATTATTCGGCCCCAGCATTCTGATGTCGATGGTTCCTTTTCGGATAAATAACATGTGTGATCCTTTTCACGCATTATCTTACATATCTTTGATTGCAAATCTATAAAAACAATAACCGTCAACCCTTTCAACTTTAAAATTACTAACGTGATTGTTCTTTCCATGTGATATATAGTAAGAGTCCTGACATAGATCGCATATTTTGGTTAGATCGCACATGCTCTTGCCGTTTCTTGGTCCTTAACACAATGTCGGTTTTTTAGTGTATTGGGTGTTTCTAACCTTTCTGTTAGAAACACCCAATAACACAAAATAAAGAAAACCCAATAAAGAAATCTAATTCCACAAGTTTCACATTTTTCGTCAATATCCTTGGGTACATTTCTTTTAGACCCCCATTCTGCATGGACACAACGACGACAAACCAATGGGCAGCTAAATTATGTTTGTTAAGTCATGTTTTTCGAAACATTTTCTCACTTGTAGTGCAGAATTTTGTTGCTTCCTCTGACTGAGCATAAAATGCAATACAATCCCGAATACATGTAAATAATTAACTTTCAATTGACTACTATAACAAAATACCGACCTGGTAATGATTTTCCTTTAGTATTAAACTATTTCAAGTTTGCCTACTTTGCGATTGCCAACATATAGCGGGGAGGAGTGACCATCTTCACCCATAATAATGAGACAGTAGTCGACCATATGTTTTTGTATCTTTTCAACATCTTCTTCAATTGAAAAGTCGCCCTCTTTACTGATTCCGCAATCGTTCAACAATTGGCGCGCTTTTTCCATTCTATCCAACTGGGGACGATTATCCGAGATTCTCGACACTTTGCGCCAATAGGCTTTGACCTCTTTGTAGTTTTCGGATTCAGGCTCAGCGTTCTTAAAAGCTATCCAGGCCTTCGCCTGAATTATTGCCACAGGCAAGCATAGTCGGGATACTTAAATAAAAATAATGAAAATGTCGATTAACTACATGTTTAAACTAACCATCGTTTTAGTGATATTTCGTAGGGAAGCTGAAGACTGATATTTCTTTTTCTTATTGATTGAGGGGTCAAATGTCTGTCTCTCTAGTAGCTTTTCCATTGGCTTGCTTGGTTTCCCGCTACCCCTTTGGTATTACATCGTTGAAATTTTAACTTGAAGCTAAAACATGTAAAACTGTTTTTAGTTTTTTTTTGGTACTGTATTTACCTTGTTTGTATTGGCAAACATGTTTGCTACATTTCCTGACTGTGAGTTGGCATATATCTGACGTTTAATAACCTTTGTGTTTAAAGCATGAATCGGTTTAAAAGCAATATAGAAGGGAGAATCGGTTAACTCCTTGTTGCCTTTCAGTTGCTGATCGGTGAAATTTACCGATAAACCAACATAGAACCCTTTCGGGTCCCCAAGCTTTTCTGTATGCTTTGTAACCATGTCCTTCAAAATTACACTGAACAGTTCGATCATATCTTGCATTTTCTCACCGGCTTCTAAATTACAAAGTAGAAAAAAAGTATTTTACAATACTAGTTACCAGGATAAAGTTCTAGTAAATATGTTTTTCGGCAAATCTTGAATTAAAGGCACTTCCTTCAGATACTAGACGAGCTTTGTATAAGGAATTGGCGTTGATTGAATTGGCGTTGATTGTCGCGGTTATCTTATACGTACAGAGATATCTTATTTTATTGTAATTTGAGTCTACCCCTTTGCCACCAAATTGTCGGGAAGCATAACTGCATCTTCTTCGTCAAATAAGTAATCGGCAACGTCCCATAACGCCTCCTAAGGGACAAAATTGTTTTCAAGCTGACCCAATTGCCTACCGCATTCTGGATTTCTGTATTCATAACCACCTCTTCATCTGCACCAAAATTCATGCGATCTTACCATTCATTATCGTCAGTCTCCAATTCCTATAAGTTTATTGTAAAGAAATACTCACAAGTTGTTCGAGATCCCCCCTACTGTAAACTGTAATAAAATAGTCTATGAAAGACGGCAAACCAATGGGGGCAGGTTGGGGTAACATGTAAGGTTTCAGGTTTAAAAGCGATGTGTGCTAAAATATAAAAGGTTCGATCCCTTTTGCTGCCTAGATTTTTTGCAAAAAGGACCAAAAGGAAAATATCTTGTTTACTTTAACTTTCTAGTTTTTTTAAAATTGGCGAATTTACCTGCTCATCCTGAACGATGGGCTTAGGCTCGATATTCAAAATATCATAATCCTCGCCTTCAATGATGGGTTCGCAATCAGAATCAGATTGGTCCATAGCCACGCCTCTTGCTTTTTCTAAAACTTCCATTCTTACTATTGTCTCCCTCACGAATGGTTGGCTCTACGCGCAATATTCCACAGAAAAACATGAACGCTGACTGCACACGAATTACCTTTATCCAGAATTGGTGAGCAAAATTTTTCTCAAATTATTATTTTGATTTCTATTTATTAGAATAGCGCCGGTCCTTCTACGATTTATTATGCTAACCCGTCGGAAGTGCTGGTTGAAAATTGCAACTGCCAAAAGAAGTTGAAACCCGCTACCCAGGGTTGGGAAAAGGCCGGCCCATTGCTCAAATTTTCGGCCCCGGCCCTGGCCCCTGGCCGGCCCTAGTGTATTTTATATATTTTAGCGGATATTCTTCAAAAAAAATTAGTTGTCAGTGCTATTTTCTGGCATTAACGAAAATAATACAACAAGCTTTACCTATTGATGTTTTTTGATACTAATTATCAAAATATTCACCTAAATCAGTCGATTTTTCATAAAAATTATCCCTGCGCGGGCCGACTTTTTGAATTTTAGGCCCTCCGCGGGCCGACAGCTCAAAATTTCGGCCCCCGTCCGGGCCGACTTCCCAAATTTTCGGCCCCGGCCGGGCCGGCCCGTGCAATTCCCAGCCCTGCCGCTACCGGCAACTCAGGCAATAGCCCGTCAGGTGTTAACTTTACCTTGGCTAAAGAAAGCAAACCCGTTATTACAATATATTATCAATAAACATGAAAACTTACCTTGTATTTTGTTGTTGATCTAACGGGATGTCTGTACTAGTGAGCGGAAATGCGTAAACCGTGTCCTTTTTATACCCTCAGACCGTTCTGGTTGTTACAAAACCCTCGAGCACAGCTACAGGGATCTTCTATTTTGGCGCGTAAAGCAGTGTCATGTCTGCGTGGATTTAAAAATGCTTGACATCATCATCTCAGAAATGTCATTCGAAGTCCATAAGCGCAAAAAAACCTTACTCTCTGATGCTCCATCTTATTTGAAAAAAATCTAGATAGTGTGCGATTTAAATAGACCTTTGTCAGTAGGTTAGAGTAAATTTGAATATGGTGACTAGCTCCTCCCCATTTTTTACCATATAAAAAGCAACTGCTCAAGCTAACAATATCCAACAACCATGGGATTCACTGTACCTGTGAAACGTGCAACTCATAAGAGCCCTGCAACACCTTCCACTCCAATTACTAAAGCTGATCTCAAAGCAGCGTCTGAAACTCCTCTGAAAAAAGCCAGACCTAGTCCAGCGGACTTTCTCTATAAGAAAGCCCTTAATTATTTGCGACCCAAAACTTGCTATGGACCTCTGTGTGGCCTGTGCACCCATGAATCTGGGCCTACCGGTGACGTATAGCGATGGAGTGTTCAAAACAGGTATGTTATTTATTCATTTATTTGTATCATCTTTACAGCCGACATCAACAATAGCAATAAATATAAAAATGAATCGGTTGTTATTATTAATTTTCTTGTATTTTAGAACAGAAAGAGAGCAAGAAAGGAAAAAGAGCCCGAAAAGTTTCGACGGTCAGAGAATAAATGAAAATAGTAGAAGTGTTGACGAAAGGGTCTGACGGTCATAGTGCACCATTCAATAATCCAGGAATACTGTAGTTTACAATATTATTATTATGGGTTTTTATTTTGCTCCGATTACTGTAGGTTGCAAGTTAGCCCAAAATAGTACACTTCTTGATGAGGGTGCAGAAAGATAGTAGAGAGCAAAGTCAACTGTAAAGGTTCTTAACCAATACACCAAGACAAACCATTCCTTTTTCGTCAAAGTACATTCCACCCCACGAGTTGGTAATGTTCTGAGAATACTATTATTTCAGCCTGTTTGAGATACACTGGTGTACCGGTATACCGGTTTTTCGTTTTTGGTAAGATGATTCCACAAAGTGTGCAGCAATGTTTCTATTTTATTTTATTTATCGTAGGATTTGGTCATTTGCCTTCGCATTTGTCTTTGAAATGGTCTGGGAATTTGTACATTTGCAACGTTCCGAATGAATAAAAATGCAACGTGTATCTAGTTAGAAAGATATATATTACAAAGAATTGTACGATATATTTTGTATTATTATATGTAACACAATGTTGCTACCGCTATTCTTACTTATATCAAGTGCTCCGTTCATTTAAAGTAGTAAGTTAAATTCAGAGATATAAATATATTTATTTTAAAATACCAAATCATTAGTTTTCCAACTAGTCCATTAAATATTATTTAGGTTTACTCGCCTCAAAATGTGAAGCATTTCATGGAAGATCGTTGTTTTACAAAGTATATTATATTAACATTTAAGATTAGTAAAACAAGCCCACTTTTTACTCCATCAAATAGTGTCTTAAATGTTAAGTCTTACTTCAAACTGTATAATACTTTGTAGAGTACGTGTTACCTGATAATTGATGCCGATTTGTCTTGCATAAGAGTTATTCAAAAGGTTGAAGCAGCTACAAAGGAACTGACTGACTCCACATTGAAGCAACTGAAATTCCTAAGAGAAGTAAGAATAAAATCAATTGAGTTAGCTATTTTCATCGTTTCCTTTCTTACAGCTAATATTAATGTGCTTTTAGGCAGAATTTCGGCCATTAATTCCGGAGTTTTCTGAGTAAAGACGGCTCCTTTCTAACATATAGGTTTCGGGAGCACGAAACATTAAAAGAAACTGCTCTTTCAGATACGGGAATTCAAACCCACAGCCTCAGATCCTTGCGAATTCAGAGACCGCTTGTCTAAGCACTAGGCTAAAACACCCTCGTCTGTTAAACTTATTCATTCTGTTTTGAAATAATTAGAATTCTGAAAACTCTTATTAGGAAACTTCTCAGTTTAGAACTTTTTGAACAAGAGTATGTTTTCAGGACGAATCAACCTACGATATAGATGGTAAAACTTTCTTGAACATCAGTACACAAATGTGTGTTTTATGTAAGTAATTAGATACTTAAAGAATAATAATTTAATTTTAGCTGCTCTTCTGCAATGTCCACCTGGTTCTAAACTTATTGGTACCAAATGTTTCTATTTGCATAAAGAAACAACTGAAACTTACAAAGCAGCTATTAATTATTGTGAATCAAACGGAATGCAAATGTTTTATCCTCATTCAGATGATGATATTAAATCTGTAATTGGTAATATTGCTATTATAAAATAGTACTTAGTTCTATTTAAGAGTTCACTCAAGCTAATAATGTTAACGAAATATGGCTGTCAATAGATAAACAAAACTATGGACACTATGCAAGATGGTTTGGTGAGAAATTATTTGTGCTTTGATAATTCTGCCCCCTTCATAAGGGAATCCCACCCTAACAAAAAATAAACTATGTTTCACCGGAACAGAGGTCCCTAGGTCTTGTCCTCTTTCGGCATGTCTGTCTTCTTATATGTGTTACACGCGGTTTCAGTAACAACAACCATAATTAAAGGCACGGTGCACTCGACAGTTTGTTCTTATTTTATGTTATTTTATGTTATTCATCTCAATAACCGAGAAAATGAATAAAAATGAGAGATAGTATATGATACTTCGTTTAAGTTCCCCTAAGATGGCCTGTTTGGAGATAGAATTGTTAAAAAACATATTTTGATAAGACTTTTTCTAAAATTTATCGCAAGCGTAGATTTTGACCAACGAAAATGATAGAAATGTTTTTAATTTTTGGAATTTGCTTCTAGTTGAAGACTTTTGCAACTTGCCGCAAGGTTCTGTGGGCGGGATCTGGTTCGAAAGGCAGCACCCTTTCGAACATGCCATAACTTTGCTCATACTCAATTTTAAGAAAATGGCTTTCCATTTTTCAACTCAGAATGATTTTCTCTTTAAAATATGCCTTTAAACTAAAAAATAATTTTTAAGTGTATTGTGCCTTTAAATTGCAATTGAAATTCTGAGCATTGCGAGGGATTTCCATTAGAGATTTTGTGAAACGTCTGGTGAAAGTTATAAGTTAGGGGCGTTTTGGTCTGAACCTTAAGGCTTAAGTTAAGTACTTCCGTTATCTTAAGTGATATCCATTTCTTCATGGAGAGAATAACTCGTTTTACTGAATTTGCCGGTTTAGATACTTCTCTGCTAACTTCATCTTCGCAAAATATATACAAAACCCTATCTACAGGAGGAAATGGCAGTACTCCAATTGGATATATGAATGTTGTTGAAGAGAGGTAGGGTAATCACTAACAAGGTTTACAGCGCGGTATCATTTGTAAGAGCGTTGTAAAATAAAAATAAATGAAAGATCGGTTGAAGGGGAGCCATTGTTCTAAAACTACCTTCTTTTTCATAACATAGCCACCTTGTAAGTCATTGCGCTTTAAACCTATCTTTTCTAACAAACTAAGTAGAATCGTTACACGGTTACATTTGTGCTTTAACTCAAAAATCAACAACCTTCAACTATTCTTTACCATTATCCATGAAAGGCGTGTTCGTTAACCGTTTCTGATAGTTTCCTCAAAGTTTTGTAGAATTGTAAAACGCTCAGTGCATGCCCTTTTCCCGCAAATTGTATTGAGAAATTATTTTAGAACGGTGGATATTGTGCCTTCAAATGATCTTCCATAAAGTATGATACCATTTTCTGTTTTCTTTTAGTTCCACGACTGTTTTACCTTTTGTATGTGCAAGTGTTCCTTCAACCGAATCGGTCACAACTACTCCATTAACTACAACTACGAGTGCTCCTGTAACTACACCGTTCAAAAGTAAAAACGTTTGTTTTGAAGCAGAAACCAACCTGTTTGAATTCGGCTCCTTTTAACGGTTCCATCAAAAAACATTCTGAAGAACTGGATTCTGTTAGGTATTCTAAATGATTTAATTTTAGTAGCAAAGTGCGAAGACGGTTGGTTCAAATCTGCCGGCAACAAAATCACTAAGAAGCCATACTGTTATAAGGTATGATTTTTAAACAAAATATTCGAACTGCCATATTTTCACCCTAAAGTGGTTGCGTGGAAATGAGCTTTTACACTAGCACAACCTAGCATTCATACACAGAACAAGAAATATAACTATAAAGTTATTTATATACACGATAAATAAGTTGGAATAATATAAAAATATGAAGAAAAGACGTGTTAATAGCTTGAAAAATAAAAACAAAGGACCAATATGACAATACACGTGGCCAAACACAGCAGCCACGTGCAATTCCTATACCGTTACAACGAATTATAACGGTGGCAATAGAAATGGTTAAAAAAGAACAAATTACAATAGAATTGCGGAGGATTCCGTTTTTGGCGAGAACCACGATTTCCAGTATATTTACAAAAACCTCTAACAACAGATCCACCGTTCTATACATTTTTATCTCATGGTCAGTAGCTTAAATATTAACGTAAGATTATACGATAACTTGATGAATGTGCATAATCGTCAAAAACCTTGTAGGCTGTTTATCATACTGGTAATTATACGAAACCATATCTCCATGAGTTGGATACTTACGAAACCTACAAGTCTTATTGCACAAAAATCAATGCAATACCAGCTCCAATTCTGAGTTATGAAGATCAGCTGGCAGTGGAAGGTGAGTATGAATCAGAGATATACCAAGCTCAAGTTCTGGTTTGCCAACACAGAAGTAATATAGAAACTACTTTGTACCTTGAACTATGCGTCATTCTTTTGCCTTACTGAAGTACCTAATCATTGAACATCTTTAGATTATTTTGTATTTCAGAGTCAATAGAGGAGCTTAAACGAATCGGGAAGTATAAATCACGTGATCTGTTTGGAGGTTATTATATTGGATTGCACGACTTACAGGCCAAATATGACCTACCTGCCGATTACCAATGGGATGAAACCAACTACACTCTGACATACACAAATTGGCAGACATATTAGTTAGTTTTATTTATTTTCACAGAAAATATCGCCGCTGGAAAAATAGAGACGATGTGGATATTGTTGAAGGCAAAGTTGTTCTGTAGTTTAGGGGCCCCTGTGTAGTGCTGAAAAAAGATGGCGTATTTGTTCTACAAAAAAACAAAATCACTTGTGTATTGAGTGAAAATGTGCCAGATAACTGGGTGCGGTGGCAAATCATTTATTTGGCGGGATTTGAAGCATCAGCCGCTATCTTATGATGTCTATCTTCTTACCACTGGGCCACTTTGCCGCTGTTTATAATACTCTGGAAAAACTGATGCCTTTTTTATCTTTGCAGCTCTCAAGTACACAAACACATTTTTGTTTATCATTAAAAAATAACTGATCAAATAAATAAAACGTGCTAGGTTATTGTATTCAAATAACCATATACATATAGATTTATGTTGTACAATGCCATATATACTTTAGTGCACGTTATCGTGACGATTGCACTATGGTTCTGAATAATCAATCTTACAAATGGTATGGCGTTCCCTCTATATACGATGAATGGGTTTATGGAATGGTTTGTGCAAGAGAAGACGCATAATTTAACATATGTTGAACACTTATATTTGCAATAATAAATATATTATAATTATTTAAATCCAACTGAAACACAATTAGTTTCAATTATCGTGAAAAATCGATGTTCGACATAGTTTTAAACTATTTTAACAAACTTTTGATGGAACATTTATTTACAAAAGGTTTACCAGTTAAATACATCACGAACAGTGGGGGAAATTTAGGATTAGGTTGTATATTATTTCTCTCTTCTCATTTACTTTGCTCTTTCTCTTTTCTGTGATTGCCTGGTGCACACTTGTTGTGGGACCAGATGATTAGCGTTTGATCTCATATTCGTGTGGCAAACTGCTCCAAAGAATGGGCTTCCGTCTGAACAGATGCCCGCAACGAGCTTCTCCACGGCCATTGGTGCCTCCCTAGGTAGGAGAATCTGATGGTGTCAGGTCCCATAGAATTCAGCGAAGAACAAAAGTTAATTCGCCGAATAGATATAGATAATAATTTGATAAAGAATACAATATATGATCAGTTAAATGCAAATATAAGTACACAAACTGTCTAGATTTTGCTGTTAAACAGTTCTGATTATCTCAGATTCATTGTCGCCAAAATGAATAAACGTCAAGAAGTTCACATTTTGTGCATTATTTGCTACAATAGACATTGTGCTACGAGCTATCTGATAGTTTGCAAATTTGTCCAGCAAGGATTCTGGAAATATGTAGTCTAGATTGTGACATAGTAGATATCTTTTTAAGTATAATTATATTCAATAATAAGATTTCAAAGTGGTGATAGAATGAAATTACTGTAACAACTTTTGACCAGTAGTATTGATGCTACCGCGCTATAAACCTATACCATGAAACAACTAAATTCCAGTGTTTTGTTAGTTAGCAGACGGTAATATTCCAACGGCAACGACAATAATTACCAATTTTAAAAGAGTTGCAATTAGCATTTTACTAATACCTTAAACTTTCAACTGATAGACCGCAACCCTCGTGGTTGGGAAATTTCCCGTTTTGATTCAATCGTAAGTCGGTTTACGATCTTCTTGGGAAGGATCGAGCTGAATTCTTTTGGAAACAATCTTGCGGCCCAATACGGAACCTGTCTGCCATTTTGTGAACGAGCTCAACCACCTAAGTCTTCTATTTATTCAAACAATCATTTGTGTATCAGAAACATTGGCCTTTCAATCTTTGTTTCTATAAATATTTATGAATGCGGTAATCTTTTTGAGTTCTGATAGATTATTGTGAATTCAACTGTTATACCTTTGCAAATGCATTTCTGGCTATCAACAAATTTTGTTAGCTATGAAAATGTGTTGTGCTCATTAAAAGCAGGACTTACTTTGTAAACGAGTATAGTCTGATTTAAGAGGAATAATGGAGTTTAGCTTGCGTATTTTAAGGAACTTTTGCGTAGATTTTCGGTTTTCGAATACTTGTAGTGCCATTTTCAACGTGATTCTTTTTAAACACTCCATTATTTTTCTTGAATAGAACTATAGCTGAATTTGATAAGACACTGGTAAATAAGAATGCAGTGGCCGGTAAAGCAGTGAAGCCCAAGTTCCCGATAAATTTTTCAAAAATCATCCGTGTCTTTTCCAACCAAACGGTAAGGTTTGGCCTTTTACCGATTCTGGAGTATCTGCATATGATCGAATAGCTTTGTTTTCATAAAAATCAGTAAAATCCCATTTCGGATGAATTTGAACCATTCCCTGCGAACTGCAAACTCAACGCAGTGTTGTCAATGGTTGTCATAAAAGCAAATTCAATTAATGTTTATAGATTACATAAAACAAAATGCAGTATAAAAATGAGCGCAGAAACGATTATGATATGTGAAGTCAACAATATGTTCTACAGTAAAGTATTGTGCTGTATTTTGCTTTTAACACCCAGTGTGGTTTATTCAGTTAACAAGGTAAATTCCATTACTTTTAACGCTGGTCTTATTGAATGATTTGTCTTTCAGAAAACAGAAACGCCAACAACTGAACTATTTTGAACTGCAAATTTTGAAAATCACACGCAAAATAGTTCAATTTTTGAGGGTTCTGTTTTTGCCGGTGCCGTTCTGTAGTCCCGAGGCGGCTTTTCTTTTTCATAAACCAGTGTCAAGCATCCTAGAAAAAGCAACTTATGGCTTAACAATGACTTTACTTTTTAATTTCCTCAATTCCATATTTGTCACTACAATACCGCCCAAACTTATGTTACTTTTCTTAATAAGAGCGAGGGTTGTGTTCAGTTTCAGCCAAGGTTGCTCAAAATTCAAATTGTTTTCATATTTAGTTCCCTCGAGCGCAATTAGTTCCCTGAAGAGCGCAATTAGTTCCCTCGAGAGCTGGCCTGGCCTCATGTTTTCTAGGTTTCACAGGCCAGGCCAGGCGAGGCCAGCTCAGGCCAGCTTTTCATTGACACGTCACCAAAAATAGATATTTTTCCATTATTTGGTGAAATTTTGAATGTTATTCGGTACATAAAAGTAAAATATAATCTGTATACAAGTACGCAATGTTTTGGCTCACTAGGTTCACTTTTTTATATACGATCAATCGTCGAGGCCCGATTCCGTAGAACACCACAACCCTGATGTACTTCGAACTGAAATAAGAGAGAGTTAATATCTTTCAGGATGATTTGAATATTATCAAAAGTCTTCTAAAAGAGCACAGAGTAGAAGTTATCAAGGAGGCCAAAGAAGCAATTTTACAAAATGAATGCTACGAAAACGTAACGAAGGAAGTACCTACAAAGGCTAGTCAGATTCGTTATTGCTTAAGTTACCGATAATCTGGTACAGTTTGATGCAATACCTAGGCGGTATCCCTGGAACAATTTGAATTCGAGTGGCTTCGTGAAAACGGCCTTCAACATCTCAGTGGAGATTTTGAAAAAGAAGTATTACTACGGTCTGTACCTAGGGCTGGCTGAAAACATAGCATCTATACAGACAACAACTAACCAGAAGATTATTTTACATGAAATAAGGCAACCGAAACTGTTCCTTTCAGGTACTTGAACAGATTTCAAAGTCTTCATCAAAGGACGATATCGCATTTAAAGACACGCCAGAATATGAACCCTCTATTGGCGCAGTGAACAGACATAGTAAAATGGCTGAATACCTCTACGAAACGGATATCATGCTCACAAAGTTAGTGGTAAAGACAAACTCTATTTTTAAGTTCAAAGTTTGCTGACTGATTTTACAAAACAGGGAGTCACATTGAATCAAAGACTGAGACGAAGGAACTTAACAAATCGCATAAGGGACGGAGAACAGGTCTTTCTTTGGGCTGAACTCATTTGTTCAGCACCTAAACAATGAAATTAACATATCATCAGATAATTGAGCATATGATAGATGCAAAATACCTAGACTTACTAAGGGACAACTCATTTTTAAGGGCTCAAGCCCAGGCAATCTTAGCATCCAAGAAATCCCGTGGCAAAAGGCAAGCTGGTGTGGTTGGTGTCAACTTGACATTGTGGGATCGGAATATTCCGTTTGTATACGATTGTAACTATCGTAAGTTTAGTATTCAGCATAATATGGATGAAACAATTGCCGCGAGCTATGATTCGGTCGTTTGACTCCAGGGGAGAAGGTTAGAGACAGGCTTTACCCGTCGGAAAGCTCAGCCCAAAAAGAAGCATCAGCTTGAAAGTGGAGCTCAATCTACCTCTGCCCAATTGGGTCAATGGCCTTTGGGTCAATGATTGCAAAGGGCTCAAACTCCTAATTCTAATCGCTATGCTTGTCTTTATTTTTGTGGCGATATTTATGCTGAGTAGTTCCGCATGGTATTCCACTTGGGAGAGGGAATATTGGGTTTTTCTCGAGTTTCTCTGATTTCAAACTTTCTTTATAAAGCTTGGCGCCCTGGGGAAAAAATTTAAATCACCATCTGATTCGCAATCCTGATCTGACAATGACGTTTAGCCGAGAGAGACAAGCGTTACATCAAATATGCTATGGACGTCTACGAAAAGTCGACATGTCTTAAATTCTTTGAAGGAGTCAAAGGTATCGGTTCTATACAAAAATATGTAGAATAACCGTTTATAGAGGAATATATTCTGAATTTCGTCTACGAGGACGGCTGTTGGTCATATATGGGTAGAGTAGAGAAAAGACAAGAGTTATCGCTCGGTGATGGATGTCAAACGGTGAGTCAAGTTTCTTTTTATATTTTAAAGGTGTTCATTCTCCTATATATTTAGCATAATAATAATATTAGGTTTCTTGGAGGCGGGATTAGAGTTATTCAGTCCGGAATGTTCAAGGCTAACCATAAGACTTTCTAACATTCATACTTCGGGTGCACGGAATATGGGATAAATAAGCTATTGGTTTTCCAAGATTTTTGCCACTACAGGGAGTCGAACCAACATGATCAGGTCTTCACGGATTCAGAGATTCTAACCACTACGCTAAAGCACCCAATAATAATATCGTTTTTCAAGTTAGCGTTTTGGCCTGTAAAACTAACTGAAACTTCTAGGAAAAACGGGCAAACAATATTCCTTATGAAGTTTTTTTATAAAAATGGAACGTGTTTAGATTGGTCACTCTATTCATGAACTTGGACACGCTCTTGGATTTTTCCACACTCATGCCAGACATGATCGCGATGAACATATTAAAGTGAACTTTGAAAATATTATTGTAAGTTGAGAAAATTCTATAGATCTTATAATATATCTTGGATGTATTAGAAAAAGTGACTCGCTTTATTTTCAAACTGTAAAACCATTACGAATGTTCGACTTGAATTCATGAAAAATAACCGATGAATGTGCTGTTGATTTTTAGAAATACAACGAGTTTCCGTTTTCAAAACGAACAAAAGAGCCGAGTTCACAACCCGGTATGCCCCTTTAGGTTCATTTTCGTAAGAATCCATCGTTTAATAACAATTTAGGAAGAATACATCGGCCAATTTGGTAAGGAAACAAAACAAAATAACAATAATATGGACATACCTTATGACTATGGAAGTGTAATGCACTATGATCAGTTTGAGTAGGTGTTGTCGACTTGGATATAATAGTTCTTGGTTATTAGTTGGCACTAGATCATAAAACAGCTAATTTTTTTAACTATGTTTTCTGAAATACCAATAATGCAAAAATTATCTTCAGACGGAATATTTCTTAGTAGCTATTGATTCACCGTTAAGCGGTAATATGTTGAATATGATTATACTTATTGTTAGTTAACAATCAAACTCGAAATGCCCAATAGACGTGTACCAACAGTTTCATTTTATTTCTATCGTTTCAGTACCCAGAAGAATGAGAGCCTGATAACAATGGTGGCCAACAATGAATTCTATCAGGTATATTACAATTATTATATATCCCAGATTGTGATGTAAATGTGATTTGTAACCAGTAGAGTTGGGCGTTTCAACCCGTTTGCAGAGCGTGCTGAGACGGGTTGGTTTGAATAACAAACATGAGAGATGTCGTATGCAGCTCATTTTTAGGCACAGCGTAGCACTATTGTATATATATCATATATCTAAGAATGATCTTTAGAGTTTACTACAACCTCGGTTATTCATAAAATACCGTTTCAAAATCGTTTTCGAGATGAAAACGTACTTTTTTGAATAATTTATCTCTTTATAAATCAATCAGGATAATTTTTAAATATATGATATCTATATATAGTGCTATGTTGTGCCAAAAAATGGGCTTCATACAACATCTCTCCCGTTTGTTTTTCAAACTAACCCGTTTCAGCCCGTTTTGCAACATGGTTGAAATGCCCAACTCTAGTCAAAAGCTATTTTGAATGGACATAAGAACATGATTCACAAAGTAAATTAAAAGTAAGATAGGAATGTTTAGTGGACAATGGGTGGATACTACGAGAGTTTCTATGATATGATGATGATAAACCAATTATACAGTTGTAATGGTAAGTTACAAAGTGTAGTATGTAAAATTGTGCGCCGCAAATTGCTCGCCAATCTTATTTTAACTTTGTTTATCTCTAAGTTTTTACAACCACCCTATGAACAAGTAATTGGAAATACACCTATAATGAACCAGGCATTGAATTCCAATTCTTGTGAGAGTCATTGAATTTAAAAGCTATTTACAGTGCAGTGGTATCCTAAAGAGAGAGAGCGGTTAAACATAAAAAGTACATTTTAATCTAACACCGTCTATCTCCTGGATACTGTGGTAGACACCAAGCTCTTGACAACGACTATATAAAAATTCATATATAGTCCATAACAAAACAAAGACTGCAGGGCGCGGTGTTGTATAAAATTAGTAAAATCGCTCGTTCTGTGGCAAAATTAAACTTTCATTATATGGTTCGATGCCCAATTTTTTGTTTGTTGTTATTCGTTTGTATCATGTCCAGAAAAAGACAAATACGCAATTGCGGTAGCCTATGTATGCCACCGCGCTCTGCGGTCTTTTGTTTGTTATAGACTATACGGTATATATCACTTCAAGATTGCGCCAACTCCACCATAAAATGTGAGAATGGTGGATATCCTAACCCTAACAACTGCACCGAATGTAATTGTCCAAGAGGCTTTGGCGGAGTACTTTGTAATGAAAGAGTGGGATTTTCCAGAAAATAGATCTAACACCAGAGAATTTAGCCAAATGACGGTTGTGGTAAAACGTTCAATGCCTCAGCGGAGTGGCAAAAGTTTTCCGATATACTGGGTAATGGTTCGAAGACAATGAATTATCATGAATGCAATTATTGGATACAGGTAAGCATACTAGTTATATAGTCGACGGCAGGTCTTCATGTTGGACGGTGTACTTTACTGTGACAGCTTCCAACGTACGACTAATTGCGTACAAAATTCGAAAAATTGAAAAGCTTGTTTCCCTTGTTATATTTTATTTTTTCGCAAATTTGATCTAGACGGTATATGCCAACTATTGGAAGCTAAAATATAGCGATTTATCATAAATTGGCGAAGGGAAATAAGTTTAATATTTTAGTTGATTTTTAATTAGAGCATTTTGCACATTCCAGCTGTCCATTCCTTTAAAAACATGAGCACCGTCCGTCGACTATATGCTAGGGTCGTTTGATTGAGGGTGGTACGATTTTAAAAAACTTTGAATCTGGTTTGGGATAACACATTTCTCACCTTTAAAGATTGTTTAAGAGATACCGTTTATTTATATTTTACGAAACACGAGATCACAGTTATTTGGAGGATGAAGTGAGACTAAGGGATTATAGGGAGCAAGGACTCCATTGCACAGCACCTGTTCCCGTAGTATGAACCTGCCTGGGTGGTTTTAGCCTGCCCGGGCAACAATTCTCAACTGTTCGAGGGTCTAAAATCTGCCCGGGCACCCACCCGGGCAGGTTCATACTACGGCCACTGAGGAGCGGAGGCGGTGGATCAGAAATTTGCAAGAATTCTTTCTTCGGGGCGGATTCAAACCATCGATTTCGAGATTATGAGGCAAAACTTCTATCCACTGGGCCAATCCGCCCTTTCCTTTGAGTGTAATCAATCATGTACATGTGTTTTAATCTACTATTTTATCAATTCCCTCAAATTCAAGGAAATTATATATTATTTGGCTTTCAATAAATCCGAAAATATGAGGAGCAGGTCCAAGTTTGGGCGATTGACTTAGGCTTACGCTTTTTTACGTATGATTTGAACTAGAACAAAAATCAATTTCAGGCACCGGCTAATAAGATTCTGGAAATTAGGCTAGACGACTACCAAGGTGGTAAATGCCAAGGAGGATGCACCATTGGAGGAATAGAAATTAAGGCTCAAGAAGATCAGCGATTGACCGGATACAGGTAGGATTGAGAGTGGGATGATCGAAAGCGCCCTTATCAATTCGGAGAATAATACGGAATCCATGGGCAACATTTTTTGAATCACTCATTTAAAAAGTAAGCTGCTGGTTTCTGAAGCCTTCTGCAGGTTTAGAGTCTGCTGCTCTAACCTTTCGGCTAAGGCACCCACCCTTTACAGTTTACCCTAGCTCATAACAATTTGCATATTTAAGTAAACTATTCGTTTCAATTATTATCCTGTTTCAAATGCGTCTGCATATAATATAATTTAATCAGAGCAGACTAATTGAATATAAATGTAGATTAATTGTTGAAGTTCTCGTTCTATTATGTTTAGGTGTAACATTTTATTTCAGATTCTGCTGCAAAGAGAAGGAGCAAATGTTCATTACCAATCATACAATTGTACCAATATTCACCTTCCAACGATGGCATATCCACAACGCCACCATTAGTTACAGATTTGGTGAGCGCTAGAAAATAGCGTTTTGGGCCGATCATTCAAGCCCCATACGGTTGTTTAGTACCATTCCAAAAAATATGTAATTCTTAATCCGAATTCCCAAAATGGTCGGTAGCCGACAACTCTGTAGACTGCTTGTAGAAAATGATGTAACGTTAAGGGCTTCAGCCACGGCTCACCAATTGAGAAAATGGGTTGAAGGACTATCTTATGTCACCAATTTAATTTGCTCTGTCTCTAAAACTTAGGGCGCAGCAGGCCGTGTAGTCAGGCTAAGCCCATCCTCTCTTACTAAAATAGATTACATATTTTTCCGTTTTGCTTACTATAATTATCTTCAGTTGATAATGGCAAAACTGAGGTGAACCTCAAAGAAGAAGCTAAGCCAGATGAAGAAGAATACTGTACTTGTCCTAAGCCAATTAAACTTAAACTCTCAAATGGCACAACAGACGTCAGCGAAAAAGTAGAAACTAAGTCCACTGAAGAAGAAGAAATATGTACCTGTCCTAAACGAATCAAGCCTAAACTTTAATAAACTTTATAAGTGAAGCATAAATTATTTAAATTAATATTAATCTGTTTTTATTTATCTGTTTTTAAAGAATTTAATGGAATGCCTAGAATGAGCATTCCAACTTTTGGATCTATTCAACGTGAGAGACAAACCTCAAACCTTGTTAAATTTCAATGATTTCGGTCTCGAGGCAATTCAAACATATGTTTGCATTAAATAACTATACATTTTCATAACAGTAGGTCACAGTGAAAGAGTTACAATCCTGTTTATTAAAAAAGGTATCTACCCTATGGTTAAGGAAGTTTATTTTTGTCTTACGCAACAGGAGATCAAAGCTATTTGGAGCGAGGAAGTAAGACTAGCAAGCCATAGGAAGTGAGACTTCTTAGCACAGCACCCGTCGAATCGGAGTGAAGGCGTCGAATCAGAACAAGTTTTCAAACATTCTTTCTTCTGGGGAATCGAACCATCGACCTCTCGCTTATGATGCGAAGCTTCTTATCACTGGGCCACAAGCCCCCGGACATAAGATATAGTCTGTATCAGAGCTAGATCAGCGGATGCGGCAGTTTATATAAAAATGGATAGAGAATCGGTGTAATGGTAACATTTTGTTCAAAAGTATATTTATTTTAATCTCAACCTCCTCTCTTCATGATATTCTTTTCATAGAACTGTTATAAATATCACTTGATACAGGCTATGTAAACCAACATGTCGGGTGATTGTCATGTTTATTTGACAAAATACTGAAACTCTAAACGATAAGATCATTAGATCAACTGCGATGATCTCAGTCCGGGCTGGGAATTTCACGGGCCGAATCGGACTTATTCGGAAATCGGTCCGGGCTGAAAATTTGAGAAACCGGCCTGCTTTTTCCCTGACTTGATCTCAGTGGCAGCAATCATAAAGAGAACTCAAAGTTTCACATCCTTGCAAATATTCAACAAATATTAACCAAAATGTTAATCTTTCGCACCTGATGCGTACTAAATGTTTACTTAAACATGGATAAGATAAGAGAAAATGTCAAAGATTCAATCTCCGCCTATTTACGTAGGACACTTTCAGTAATATTATGAATATGAGGCTATATTTGCAATACAAGCGTTCTTGAGTTGATCGTAACTCTTCTGTCAAGCATCTGTCAATCTATATATTTCCTGAATTTGAGTTTCGTGGATTTGGGGATTCTGTCTCTATTTTTACTACACGTAATGCAAATTTAACTTTACTCAAAATTTAAAATATATAAATGGAATTCATATATTAAGCAGGTTGGTAAAGTCGGCGGACCAATCGCTTGCAGCTAAAGGTCTATTTATTATAATGCGAGCCCACAATTATATAGGTTTCTTCTACATTCTCATTGGATCTTCTTCTAAATTCTACCGGACACCCCTGCAGACGATCTATCCGTCTATACTATTCTCTGGAAAAGATGTTTCGAGTAAACCTTTTGTTAATATTAAAAGATCTTATGGTCTTAGTTGAACGAACTAATGCACAAGTTAACAAACAAGTTAACTTGATTACCTTAAAATGTTAATGACACTACTTACTTTTTCAAAAATAGGCTACATGGGCCGTAGCACTATAAACTGAACGAGTGTACGGTTAAAAATAACACAATAGTTTGAAATTTTACGTGTTTCGCCCATACTATTTCAAAAACCGAGTTTTTATATAAAAATCTGAAACTTTGGAAGAAGATAGAAGACAGCGTATTTCATTCAAATCATTTTCCCACCTTTCCTCATGTTCGATCAGATATTGTCTGAGAATTGCTCCATTGTATCTTGTCTCAATTAAAGAAAACATTGAGAAATAAATTCTTCTCACACTTGCGTTCAGAAACTAAGAACATTGATCGGGTCCTAATTAGAAAGTTCAGAAAGATCTAAATTTGAACTCGGAATCTTAAGTTTTCCTGTTAATAGTTAGAAGCTTTAACGGTATTCATATTACATAGCACTAGAGTTGGGCAGCTCGGCATGAAAAAAAACGAGCCCCAGCCCGAAATTTGAGTTTGAGGTCGGTCCAAAGCCCGAAAGCCCGTTTTGGTGAAAGCCCGTTTGAGCCCCAAGCCCGAAAGCCCGATTTGGTGAAAGCCCGTTTGAGCCCGTTTTGAGCCCGTTTTCAAACCGTTTTGACTCGATTGTTAGTTATACTGTGATACGATGATAGCACTATGTAAAATTATGTGATTTCAAATTGGAACTCCTATTTTAGTTTGTACCTATAATTGCGGACTCACCCACATCGAAAATTGAAATTCAAATTAGCTATTTACATATCTCTTATAACATGATACTGAGTTTAACGAAAAAACACATTTTCATAACTTATGGGCATTTTCAGATTCTTCTTCTATGGGACAAAAGTTGTAGTCTGGAACTTTAACAGTGTTTGTGCCCATTTAGCTAATCATTTCCGTAGTAGATGAAATTATTACGAATAATTAAAAAGTGCAAAGCTTAAAAATCTTGCTCCCACGAGAGTCGAAAAAGGAAACTCTTCAAGATTATAGGTATTCGAGGAGCTGAGCTCGGCTATTTATAATCATTTGCATATCTATGGCTTAAACTTTTCTCCCAAATTATTTTAATTCTTCATGTTGATATTAACTTTAATTACTGTACAGTACTCGCAAATCAGTAAAACTATTACGTAAATAAATTATATTATAAAGAACCAATCTGTTTGTTTATGGGCACTATTAAATGCGGTGTTCAAACTATGACAAACAGAGACATTTATTTAACTTTTGTTCTATGATTTCACTTGAAACCTTTAATGTTTTTGTCTATTGAAATTCGTGAGAGTTTCGAAAAAATTGTATTTTACACTTGGGAAAAAAGTTTTGTAGCCGAAGTGTTGGGAAAAGAGAATTCTTATTTCAGAACGTTTTACTAGAACAGTATATATTCTAATTGTAACAGTTTGGAAAAAGTATTCTGTCCAGTGCTAAAAATGAATAACTTCATATATTATGGCGGAGCTGAAGGTGTTCCAGGATATAACTGCAGGTAAAGGTTCTTAGACGGGAACAGCATTCTATATTGTAACCCTAAAATTTTACTCATACAATACCTTGTTTTCAAAGAATTCCATCACTTGTAAACCGTTTTAGTGGTGAATATGAACTGCATTTTATGTGGCCATCGGCTACGGGGTTCTTTATAACTACGCCACAGTAGAACGAACTGGGCCCTAAACTTCAATTGTAACCGTTCACGACAATAATAGAGTTAATAGAGTTCCAGTTAAAGAGAAAACATTAGACTAAGAATTATATGATTTCTGTTCAAGTGAAGAACAACATATTTTTTAGTATGGGGGGTCCCGAGAAATTTGAATTATCTCTGATGTGCAAGAAGAACGCGGCCATTGGATATGGTTGCATTGCTTTTGGAGTTTTCTTCTTGGTAGGTCGACTAGAGCATGTAAATAATAATTTTTGTTCATGTGTATAACATATTTATATTTATTTTGGTTAAAACTAATAGTTTCATAGACATTCAAATGTGCAGTTTAATCCCACATTAGAATAGTGATAATGTCATTGATGTTTTCAGACTTTGTATTTGGCTATATTGAAAATAATGTTAACTCCAGATTTGATCAAGCTATCCTGCTACAAGATAATGTTCGTTATTGGTAAGTTATGCCATTTTCATTTGTTTGTTTACTATAAAGAGACCTAACAAGTCGCGAACAATGATATACTTTTTTAACTCTAGATATAGTCGAAGGACAAACGTCTGCAAGTTAAAGGTCTGAGTGCTCAATTTAAAATGCGGAAAACAGTTATATTCATTAATATATATATCAATTGTCTCAGAAAAATAAGTTAGATTTGATGTTATACATTGCACCTTTGACTAGTATGCGTTTGCGCGCCTCCTTGTTCGGCCGCGCTCCATTACGATTTGCAGTATACCCTTGCATAAGCCTTGGCCGCCGACTATATTTTCGTTTCAATACCTCCTTGTCTGCAAGCGCCGTTTGTAGGTAACTTCTCGGGATGATTGCCTTATAAAAAATATTTTTCTTCGAACTTGTTAAATGTAAAATTGCACTTTTAAATAGAAGGCTCGTCTGCGCGTTAAATACAAACGGCATCTGGGTATTTAAACGAACTCACTGGGAAGTGTTCTGCACAAACTTTGCAAATACCAATTAAATTCACTTCTAGGTATTTATGATGTGGTAACTATATTTATCTGTTGTATTCTAACTGGTTATTTCTTTGTTGTTGGAGCGACATTCTGCACTTATCCCAATATACAATATATAGCTGGCACTTGTGCTATTGGTAGGGGCTGAAATTATATGTTTTCAATAAACTTCCGGATTTTACTTTTTTCGATGAGCAGATTTAAGCAGAGTTCGCAGCGGCCGGGCCTGCCCAATTTTTGCATAGTCTCTACTCAAGAATGGGTCGTAGAAATAGTGGAAGCTATAGAATCTGGATAAACAATCGGTGATTAGTTTTTTGTAAAAAATGTGTTCATTATAAACAGAAATGCATGAGCTGAGATTTGCTACCAATATGTTAAAAATGGAAATACATCTTTTAGGATTTTGGGGTGGCGCCTGCATCAATTGCCTTTTGCTCACTGGAAGCAGAATACTGGATATTTACAGGCCCGACTTGATGGAAAAGGTTTTTGCTGAAAATAATACAACAAATATATAGCATCTTAAAGATTATTTATTCATATTTAACGAAACACGAGATCACATATATTAGGAGGATAAAGTGAGACGAAGATCATAGGGAGCCAGGACTCCATTGCACAGCACCAGGAAGTCGGAGGCGGCGGATCAAAAAGTTGCAAGAATTCTTTCTTCGGGGCGGATTCGAACCGGCGACCTAGAGATTATGAGGCAAAGCTTCTATCCATTAGGCCAATACGCCACTTGATCTTAATATCTTTGAAAAGTTTTAATAACCAACTTCTGAACAATGAACAGTTTTGAGGGATTGAAAACAAAAAGTGTTCTCAGATTAGGTATACTTTAATTAATGAGTAGATAGACACTATATACATTTTAGTTATTCGATGGCAACCGCACTTGGATCTATACCATTCCTTCTCATCTATACGCATTTTATCTTATATTTTTCACTCCACCGGGCTTGTTCAACTCTAATTTACTCTCATGGTTTTGGAATCCAGCTATTGTTGGAAATGAGAAGTTTGAGGTTGGGGATTGCTGGACGATGATCCCGAATCCGATTGGAACAGACTATAATAGACGGATGATTTGCTTGCAATCAAGGGACTGCGAATGTTGCGCTGCAGCGCTAGGCATTTTCGTCTCTTTTCTTTTGTTAAGCGCGCCGCTCATTATAAAAAAGCGCTCTAATACTTTTAACCCTACCGTAACCCAAGCAAGCCATACGTCCTTCGACGATATATGAAAAAATGAAAACTTGCAAACGATAAATAAAGTTGTAAAGTTTTAAGTATGTGAATGGCATGCACTCTTTTAACAATATAACCGAAATAGTTGCTACATATACTCTCTATGGTGTTCTATGCTACGTTCTCGTTTTTAAGTTCAACAGACAGACAGGTCATTCAATGAATTGGCTACAGAAATCGGTAGGTTTAAAGAAAAGAGCAATGACTTTTCTGTTTCAAACTGAAATTACAAAATCGCAAGAAATGATTGAAGTTTTGAAATACGGCTACTTTTTTAACTAATATTATGAGCGCAAAGAGTAATGATGGAGTGTGAAGAATTTAATGCTAGTCTGAGCCCCTTTTACGAGCACCACGCCAGAATCTGGCGGCTAGTCTCGTTCAATTGTATACTTGGCAAGTCCGCGAGTGCAATTTGCTTGCAGGTGCGGTGTTACAAATAATAAAAATACGCAAGTAATACTCCATTATTTCTTTCGGCGGGACTATAGCTCCTGTTTCAGTTAATAATACAGAGTTGTGTCATCTGTTTTTTCAATGGTACTGGCTCGGCTTTGTTTATTCTGATTCAGATTTTTCCTGTTCCCGGTTGGGTGATAGTATGGACACATATTTGCTGGATGATGGTTTCAAGTTAGTTGCAAATGAGTAATTTCGAATGCTAATTTTACTTTCGGAAAGTTTTTGAGCTCTTTGCAAGAGAATTTTTTTATGTTTTGCGTATTTTAAGGAAATCGTGCGTATTTTTTCGGTTTTTGCATAGTTTTAGAGCAACTTTCAAGGAGATTCTTTTTAACAATCCATTGTAACTCTTGAATAAGACTATAACAGTAAAATTAATTTAGGAACTTCCAAATCCCTTATATGTTTTTAGCCATACCAACAGTGGTCTACGTGATTCTGAACCGATCTATTAAGCACACATTATTCGGATGGTTTCTGCTGATTTTGCCAAAAAGGCTAGTCACTGACGGGCTAAAAGGTTTACATTGAATAACGAATAAATTCCAGAACTTCGCCCATATTCATAGACGTCTATCATAGTGATAAATTAACACAAGTATAGATTATATATCCAAAAAAAGTACTTTTCCATTTTTTTTGTTTGTTTTTCATATGATTCTATTGTCTAATTATATCTCGACAAAGTTATATAAAACTTGTCTAACCGGGAAAAGTACTTTTTTGGATATTGAATCTGTACTTGTGCTAATTTATCACTGTGATAAACTTCTATGAATATGGGCCCAGGTTATTTGGAGTCTTCTGGAGTCAACAGAAAAACTTAAGGGTAAACTAGTGGTTGTTGAAATCTAATAAAAAGTACCCTAGACAGTTGCAAATTTAGATGTTTACCCGAAAACGACTCGAACAAAGTAAGCGACTTTACTTCGACTACAGTTACACAACCAACCAATGAAAATATTAATATTGTGTGATGTTCAATACTTTTAATAAATGTTTTAAATTTTTTGATTCATGATTTTTTGTTTTTTAATCATAAATTAATGTTGTCCGATAGAACATAGAGATTTTGCTGGTGCCTCAATAAAACTATTTCAGCAACATTTCACTTGAAAAGAACAAAAATAATATATTTATTAATTTTACGATCATTTTATCGTTTCTGCCATTCACAAAGGTTACACGTGAGTTGACACCAATACTTTCTTTCTTCATCCGAATACCATTCGCCTACTCCAGATTCAGTGCAGAAACCAAGCTCTTTCTGTTCTTGGCATCTAAATATTTCACTGTGTAAAGGTTTTCAGGGTGTAGTTCAGGAATATAGTCCGTCTTTAAACTACCATGCGCCGCAACAGCGGTGCTCACCGTATCTTTGATGACCCACTATAGTCGGCGGCCAAGGCTTATGCAAGGTACGAATTGCAAATTGTATTGGAGCGCGGCCGAGCAATGGAGCGCGTACACACGGATTATTCAATGATGCAAAGTACAACACCAAATCTAACTTATTTATGTGTTAAAATTAGTTTATATTACCGAATATAACTATTTTGCCCGTTTTAAATTGTGCACTCAGACCTTTAACTTGCATATAGTTTGTCCGCCGACTATATATATATGATAATTTATTTGGAGTGAATTCGAATGTCCTTGTGAGAGCAAATTGACTTTAGCACATTTTCTTTTTGTAAAAAATAACTCAAGTTTAACTTGAAAACTGAGTGTTGGGTATTTTTTGTTAAGTACCTTGAATGTCTGTCAAAGCAGTAGCGCACATTCTCCGAGGTATTGGGTAATGCCGTAGTGGTCATTACTGTTGGAAGAGTACTCTGAGTTGTTGATGGTGGAGTGGTTTGCTGAGTGGTTGCTTCTGTCACCGGGAGTTTGGTAGTAGTATCACTCTCTAGAATGTAAAAAAATATGCATTTCCAAAAGATCGCAGAGATGCAACGTTTTTGTAGGTATGCTATAGAATTAGAAAAAGCTATCTCAGATGTTTAATAGGATTAAAAATATGTTCTTAAAATGGTAGGATTCTGATATTGTATGTGTTTCGTAATCTCACTAATTTCAAATTCACATTCAATTTTCTTTTTGCATTCTTAAGGGGTTAACATGGCCATTTATGGCCCTCTCTCCCTTCCGTCAAAAATCAAAAACTTCAGTACTGTTCTTCTTAACATTGTATTGTCTTATCGTGTGATTTTTGTGGTAAATAAATTCCTTAATTCATTCATTCATTCATAAAACACCGTTTTGCCTAATTACCTTTCATAACATATCTATAGCTAACAGTAGCATTATGTCTCAAATATCGATTATAAGCGATAATTGGAACCAGCGAGTGGTTCGAAGTTATAAATTGTGGTTCATCGCAGCAGAATCTAAGAAAACAAAGTAAAGTAATTGTTTGTTTTCACATAGACTCTCTCTCGTTTAAAGAGAACGCCAACAAACAGAATTCAAAATGTTTCGCAACCCCGCCATTAAAACACATTGGGATACGGATCGTAGGCATAAAGACAGACTAAACCTATTAAGCAAGAAAATGTCTAAATAGTTGCTTTTGTACTTTTTTAAATGTTTTACTATATTTACCTGTGGATTAATATAGTCGACAACAAATAAAAGAGCTCAGAGCGCGGTGGTACACATGGGCTTCCGCAATTATGTATTTGTCTTTTTCTTGACATGATACAGAATAAAACTAGTACAATAATATTTTTCTGACAACAAACAAAAAATTCAGCATCGAACCATAAATTGGAAGCTAAAATTTTAACGAAACGAGCGATTTGTGAAACCTTAAACAACACCGCTCGCTCTAGTCTTTCTTTGTTATGGACTATAACTAATTCAGTTCAATTCCAAAATTTACCTGTATCCGGTTTGCCGCTTGTCTTGTTGCGCGCTAATTTCAATACCTCCATAAACACACCCGCCATGACAGTTGCCACCTTTATATGTATCCAAATTGATTTCCAAAGTGGCACCTTCGGGAGCCTAAGAGATGTAAAAAATTTCCAAATATAAATAAGATTGCCGCTTTTCAAAAAACAGAATAGCTTGATTGATCAGGTAATCAAGTACAATTTTAGCAACTCTATTAATAACTTGGTTTTCTTTCATGGGTGAGAATTTAGGTTTCCCCTACGGACAGGTTGATTCTCGCCCCTGTGGCCGTAGTACAGAAACGCTCGGGTGTGCCCGGGGCAATTTTTAGCTGCCCGGGCAAGTTCTCAACTACTCGGGCAGCCAAAAACTGCACGGGCACCCCACCCTGGCGTTTCTAAAGTACGGCCACTGGCTAGATTAGTTGTTTATATGTGACAACCATAAATTTCTTTCAATTCCGATATCTTTTTAGTAATCTCATATGCTCACCTGAATCCAATAATAACATTCGCTAAATGCCATTTCTTGGGTTTCTTTTCCTAGCACGTCCGAAAATTGCTGCCATTCTGATGTGGCCGCCAAGATTTTTCCACAACCTTTAGGCTGGAAGGGAACTTTTCAAGTTGTATGGAAAACAATGCGAACCCTTTCATCGCATAATTTTCCACCATAACCTCTTGGACAATTACATTCGGTACAGTTGTTTGGGTTTGGATATCCACCATTCTCACATTTGGTGGTAGATTTGGCGCAGGTTTCTGAAGAAGAAGTTAATGATTTTGCTAGATTTGACTGATTGAAACTATTCATTTGATGTTCAATTGATCTCGTGGATTCGATGATATAAATGGATTGGCCCAGTGGATAGCAACTTTGCTTCACAATCTCGAGGTCGATGGTTCGAATCCGCCCCGAAGAAAGAATTATTGCAAATTTCTGATCCGCCGCCTCCGCTCCCCAGGTGCAGTGCAATCGAGTCCTAGTTCCCTATGGTCCCTACGGCTCACTTTATCCTCCAAATATCTGTGATCTCGTGTTTCGTAAAATATGAATAAAAAATCTTTTTTTAAGAATAGTATCAAAAATTATTCGGTGCGAATCAGCCAACCATTGCACTTGTAGAGTATGTTTAACATCAGCAGATCGTAGAAGCTCTCATAATAGCTGCCCATTGTCCACTAAATATTTGTAATGTTTTATATTTTATAATAGTTGCACTGACCTGATACAGTTTATTGTGAGCGTTCATTGTTACGAATCCCCGGTCATTGTGGGAACTGAAAATGGAAGCTGATTTTAGGGAAAACTATTTGGTGATAATCTGACAAACTGAAGTTAATACTTCACTAACTTCCGATAGTGAAGTATATTGTTGATCGGTCTCGTCTTATTGAAGTACCAGTGCCGCGGTGAAATTTTTTTAACACCGCGATGAATTTTTGTCACCGCGGCTATATACGAAATCACGTACGCCCAATTAATCAATAATCAATACCAATCAATAATCGATATTATGACGTGAATACATACATAGATAGATAGATATTTCTCTTTTATATTTTAACAAACATGATATAATTGTAGTCCTTTCAGGGGCTAGGTTTTCAGCGAACTACCCTGGAGGGAGCCAGTGTTAGATTAAAATGAATATACTTTTGAAGAAAACGCTTCAATTCTATAGACTATAACACTTAAGACCTCAGAGTGCAGTTTATACATACGATTCCGCATGATACAAAATAAAACTAGTCCAATATTATTTTTCTGGTCTTTTTTGTTATGGCCTATGCCGCTTTTCCTCGGAATACTGCTGTGCTTGAGCCTCCCCTTACCTATCGCTTGATTATAGTAGAACAGCTCTAGTTTTTCCCGTTTATATGTTGAATGGCGTTTAGTCGAATGGAGACCCATGCAATTTACAAGGCGAATGGGAAGACCAAAGAGAAGATGAAGAGATCAATTCAAGGAACAGCTAGGAGAAGTATGGATGCAAACGGAAAGAAGTGAACCAAGAATTTGGTAAGAAAGCATCAGAAATCAGATAGATATAATCTTGAGTATTGGATGAATTATTATTATTATATGATGAACCTATAAAATTTCAGAAAACATTCAACATATTGCACTTACTCAAATTGATCATAGTGCATTACGCTCCCATAGTCATAGGGTAATCCCAGGTTATCATTGTAGTACTGATTTATTTTTTCAAATTGGGGAATATATTTTTCCTTAAAAATGTTTGTAATTCAGAATGTCTTTCAAACATACTCTGATATTCTGAGTGTTCACTGTTATATAATCGTCTCTATCCCATCTTGTTTGACCGTGGTAGAATCCTAAGGCATGTCCTATTTCGTGGATAGTGTGGCCAATCTACAAATATATATTTTGATTAAAAAATTTTAGATAGCGTAGTTCCAAGTTTTGTAGTTAATAAGCGCCAAATTTTAAGAATGGCGGCGCTGGACCAGTGGTTAGAAGTTTCGCCTCATCCGCACTCTATGTGCTTTTCTTCAAAGTACCCACTTCCAATTGCCTGGTCTCATATTTTCATCTAGTGTTTTGTAAAAATGAGTAAATAATGTTTTAATGTCGTTATTTCTGTATACATATACACTTCCGAAGTGCTTACACCAAAGAAAATTAGTTTTATTTTTTTTAAACTAAAAATGAGTTAAAACATCAACTTTTCTTACCGTCTGACATCCATGACTTAGTGAAATTGTTTGTCTAGTTTCTCTTCTACCGATGGACGACCAACAACTATCACCTAATGCAAAATACAACCGGTGCTTTTCTAAACATAATAATTGAATAAAGTTCGAAAGATTGCAGTCCTACCGTTAGTGTATTCCTTAAACTTCAGACAAGTTGACTTTTCGTAAATATCCATGGCATATTTGGTATACTTCTTGTATCCTTCAGCTGTAAGATTATAAACAATTATCGGACATATTTCAACTTGAAAAAAACTTCTCATTTTCGCCATATGAAGCAGTGCTTTGTTCAGGATTTCGAGATTTGTGGTTACTCACGATAAGCTTCGTCGTAAGAGTACGCTATTGTTCTGTCCCAAAGGTTTATACTGACTCCTGGAACACCAGCCTGTCTTTTGGAGCGCGTTTCTGTTGGCTGGAGAAGAATGTCAGCTTGTGATCTAAACGAATTATCTTCAATCCAGAATTTATAGTTTATCAAACACAACATGTCTCTTAATTCTCGTTGATGTAACGTTTATGAAATGTTTTTGTACTAAATATCGAGGTGAAACAGAGTTTTTCTAACAATAAGTAAAACACATTTCGTGGGGGGACAGACCCACCTTGTCAACATGATATCGCCTTCAAACAGGGCGTCAGCCAGCTCACTTTGCCTATTTACATCAGAAATGGAAGTGTTGTCCGAAGTTTCTGTATTCAGAAGGGCCTTCATCAGTGTTGCACCTGGAGCAGTGTCCGCAGCAGTTAGCATCTTTTCTTTTTTCTCTTCCAACTGGTTTTCATTCCTTCCTAGTACTCTTTCATTATATTCTTTTAGTAGATGTCGGACATAATTGACGTCTTCCTGAAAATTAGTTATTTGAAAAGTTAGTACTATGGAGCTGAAAGATTCATCCGCAGATAACCTTAATGAACATTAGTTAGTCTAGGGAACCTTTGGAGAACAAGAACCAGCCAATATATAACTGTTTTCACGCAAAATAGGCATCTTCACGTTTTGATAGCAATAGCTGTCGTCATATAATAGAAGACGTTCAAAAATAACTAGGATTACGGTGCTTAGACGGTTTTATAGGGTGCTGTGGCCCAGTGGTTGGAAGATTTGGATCATAAGCAAAAGATCGATGGTTAGAATTCCCTACAAGAAAAAATCCCCCGCAAACTAGGTGTCACGAAAATGAGTAAACAACCTTTCAAAAAAGTGTTCCTACCTCGTCGATTGAATAAACCACAATGGGTATAATAAGCATGAGAAAGCAGCAAAACTGCATTGCACCTTTACTTTGAGGTAGGTCCGGATCTTCTAGTTTTTGTATCTGTTTTTTAATATCAAATGAATCCTGATTTTTGATTTTATATATGTTATTTTATCTGTTTTAATTGTGAAATCGTTTCTTAGTGGCCATTTTCTCACGATGATCGCAATAAAAATTTCGCGAATAAGCAATGTTTTCTAGCAAACTGGGATAAACAAGATTTATTGTAATAAAAATGAATTGTTGGAAGATTAGAAACATCAAGGGAATATCACCTAATTTCTATGGTGCGGTTAGGGGGCGGAAAATGTCAGCCGGCAAGGCAAATATAAAAGACCCAAGTTTTAATTTTCATCTGAACAAATATTTTATAAAAGATTAATTCAGTAATGGAGCACAATTCCGTTTACTAATTTCATAAACTACTTATTTGGATTTTAAATTTCCCATTTTCACAATTTCCCGGGCCCGCGCTTACTGTATTGAAAGATGTCGGACAGGACCCGCTAGATTCCGAATCATGTGTGCTGCTAAAGTCTACTTATTCTGGGTATAATAGAAAATTAACTAGTACAATAATATTTTTCTGACAATAACAAAAATTGTGCATCTGACCATATAATGGAAGTTTATTTGGCTACATAGCGAGCGATTAATGAAACCTTGAACAAAACCGCTCACCGCAGTCATTTTTGTTATGGACTATAACAATAACTCGTCTGAGGTGCTAGAAATAACTTACCGTATTGCCTGTCTCATATAAAGGCACAGCCATCAGCGGCGTAACAACCAGAACTAGAAGCAAAATATGCATTGCAGTTATTGCTTGTTACAACTAAGAAAGCGCCCGTTTATAAATGAAAATCCCTATTGAAACTTTCTTGTACGTTTATTTTAATGGTATGGTTGTAGACTATTGTCGCCTTTCAATTTTTGCTTGGTTCAAACTATTTTTCAATTGAAAATTCCGGTAGACACCGTTAATATGAAGTCTGGAGTGGTTTAATTACATACGTGGCCCGTATTCATCGATAGCAAAGTCGGAAGCATTCAGATACACATAACAAAGTTAACGGCATGATGACTAGGAGGACAGACAGCAAAATAAGAAACAGACGCGTAGAGTCCGATTATCGTTCAATATATCTATGATACATTTGGTTCAATTGAATTTGATTTAAGTTAGTTGCCAACAAAGGGTTTTAGATTTAACTATTTTGTCGGATAGTAGGGCGGGTCTATTAAATACTAAAAAATCGCCAATTTTTGTCAATATCTTCTCAGCTTGACATCAGACTATCAAAAAAAGATACACTTATTAGTTTGATAGAAATAGCAATAACTTGTTTTACTTTTTCGGATCAATAAAGGTAGAGATCATAGGTTTAGTGATGAGTTCAAGTTCGATAGGCTCATCTATGAAGATGAGGTTGATGATCAATATATGGATTTTGATATTTAAATTATTAAAAACTAAAGATTTTTTTTAAATGTTTGCGAGAATAAACATTTTCTGTTGCTTCGTACTGTTATTTGCCTACAAGGTAGTCGTAAGCACATTGTTTGAAAATGGGTAAAATGTTATTACAAGTAAAAGACAAATTTAGTTAAACGATTCAATAAAGAATCAAGTTTAGAATAAAATTGAACAATTAAAAAATTTGAGTTTAAATTGAAGTTTGGCTAGTGGGGACGCAACGGGCTATAAATCAACCATTTTATTTATATGGTCTCTGTATCCGCGAGGATTTGAGGCTGTGGGTTCGACTCCCCGTAGCGGCAGAAGGCTTGGGAAATCAGCAGCTTATTTATCCCATGTTTCGTGCACCCGAAGACTGAATGTTATAATGGAGTCGTATCTGTTCAGAAGATTCCGGAATTAATGGCCGAAACTCTGCGCGGAAGAAATCTACAGTCACTGGGTGATATGTGCGATTACACGAAATAAATAACTTTAAAAAATAATAACTATCTATATATTTAAAGTGCAATGGTCTCCGTCCGTACGTACGCTTTTTTTGTTTCTGAACCGATTTGGCTCAAATTTGTCAACGAGGTACCAGGGCAAGCATAGGATTCTGAAAGCTTGGCACAAAAATATTAACTCTAAGCGGAGTTATTATCATAGCGATACGCAGCAAATTGCTTCATCTATGTTCATACATGCCGCCGTAAGGAAAACAATCTAAGGAATAACTGTGTCGTGCTGTGATTCAATTATTAAAATGTAATATCTATATTTCATTTGATTTTGTTATTCCCTACCCCTATCAAAACAGTTCTGACTAGTTTGCAAGCTGTAACAATTTAAAATCATATTTTCTTGCCACAGTGTGCCCTCATTATCGATCAATTACAATCGAGGCACTTTCTCTCACCAAGCATATCGAAGTCTGATGTCATTATTCATGACTCATATAAGCGCAACCTAACATTTGCCCCCTTTGCCTCATTTCAGTCTTGTCTTTTAACCATCCTAGTTGTCTTGTTATTTTATTTTCTAACAATATTCAATAAATCAATCAATATTTATTCAGAATCGTGAGATCACAGGGAGATTTATATCACGCGAAATTTCGGTTGCTTTTCTAACATCATTAGCCCATTGAGCATGATGCCTTCCTGAAAACAATATAACTTTCTTTTAAGTATGTGGAATCGGCAGTGAACAAATTATTCTTCCTATTAGTTTCGGTTTAATACTTCAATGTTTCAAAAAGCACAACACTTATTAATGAATTTAGGATTCGAACATGTCTTTGTTTAAGAAAGATGCTGATTGGTTGAAAAAGTAGGTAATCTCTTACAAAACTGTATACATTAAAAAATAGATAAATAATTTTTCGTTTCTGTTTTCAACCAACTTCTGAACACTATCACGCAAACAATCAAATTCATAGTTATTTCTAGACCTTCGTACGACTTTTCCAAGACAAATACTCACGATCGTGTATTGATTCTCGAAGGTCAAAAGTTTCATGTGCAATCTGGAGTAAGTTTGAGATATTACATTTCATGTTGGGTTCGATCGTTTTATCACATTTGCATCTGATACTTTTCAAAAAATTACGAAGGAAAACAATCCTTTTCAAAAAAGAATAAAAAAATAAATGTTCTTATCATAAACAAGGTCGATGTTTTGAATCCCATCGAGGAAATAATTCTTGCAAATTTGTTCTGATTCGCCGTTTCCACTCCCTGGGTACTGTGTTATGAAGTCCCACTGCCTAGGATTCCCTCGTCTCACTTAATCGCTCCAAACATCGGTGATCTCGCGTTTCGTAAACAAATAAACAAAACTTTAAAAAGGAGGTTATTCCGCAATGATTTTGACCTTTGATTGTTAAGTAACTTATCACAGTCACATTTCATTTTTAAGGTTTTGCTCGTCTGGTCCGAGTTCTTTCAAGGACTGTTCAATTCAAACTTCAAGGAGAAAAATGAAGCGAAATCGAACTCGGAGGTGTTTCGGTTGAGACCTTTCGCCTATATCTACAAGTTATCTATCCCGGACTGTTCAAAATAGCAGGTATCTTTAGTTGTACTAAGTAATTGATCTTTACATTTAAATATAAACAGTTATTACATTGACTATGATATGAAACCATATACATGAAATTTAATATATTTCAATAGACAAAAACTAGTTAAACTTTTCTTGTTTCAGCAATGGAAAATTAATTTAACTGCGCATCAACCATGGCCATAAGCAATAGATTTAACTGCGCATCAACTATACGGCGTTAGATAGGTAACGCAAACGCTATAGCTTTCAGCTGCTCTTTTCATTTCACTAACACATATTTTGCTTTACTTTTCGCAACTACTTTTTAGTCTAAGTGTTTTTTCTTCATTTTGTTATTTTATTTAATATTACTATTACTTTCTTTTTGATATTGTAAAATTGGTAATGAATA
>JAQGAV010000227.1:0-40060 GCA_034691345.1 Phasmarhabditis papillosa
ATATATATTTATCATATATATATATATATATATGATGTATATCATATATATCATATATATATGTATATACATATATATGATGGCTAAGTATTCTTTACGCCTTTGCTATAGAAGTCTTTCTAGATATAACAAATAAGTTTATGTTTTAAGTATTCAACATTGACTTTTCTTAAACCCTTTATGTATCTAACAACTTATTTAGGATACACCTTTATAAAACTTTTCAAAAAATACCCACAGCGCTACGGACTTTCTACTTTAGTAAACAATCATAAAACATAATAGTTTCAGGCAGCAGCGCTGATGAATCAGCCGCTCCACTGCCCTTTGGAGTACTTCAATTGCTGAACTTAAGTCAAGAAGCTGCTCTAGTCGTACTAGATGCTCTACAGACATTCTCACAACAATTGGCTGTAAGCTTATATAAAAACTTTGTGGTGACTGGTTTTTATGGCATGGTACTAACCTGAGAAAATAAAAAGTGCCAATTTATGTATTCCCCAAACCTCTAGTCATGGCTGTCATATTTTCTCCAGTTGCTATTTTCCCAGTTTTTCTGATAAATAATTGGACCCAACAATCATCATAGTTATGTATAGAAACATAATCATTTAATAACTGTTTCTAAATAACATAGAATTATTACTTAATCTTTTAGGCTCGTCGCAGTAAATCGTTCGGTAACGAGAATGATCTGTTCAACCGTCTGTTATTAATGCAACTGAATATGTTAGATGATGACTGGCCGGAGTCTGTTAGACTTCATGCAATAGCAGCTCTAGCCCTATTTGTTAACCTGGTAGGTAGACTATTCTATGAAATACATACACTTATAATTCATCATAAGTCTGAATACCTATCTACACTTTTCGAGAAAAAAAACCTTGTATTCAGTGAGTCGCAAAAACTGAACAAACCCTTCACAAGATTCATTAACCAACGATGTGTGAAAATGTTCGATATTAAGAAATTCATGGCATTATTATATGATATTAATAAAATGTTTGTTTGCAGTTCAAAGAGCGTCTATTCGAAGCTGGTCCTCTAGAATCTTTGTCATTGGTTATAGAGAGAGTTCTAATCCAAATGGCTAGTAGACTAGCTACAGTACAGAATGCAGCCGCTGCATTATTACAGCTAATACTAAGAAATGGATATGAAACTGCACAGAACATTATGAGTAAGTTTACTTTATGCCTAATTATCCTACTTTACAACCTGTTACATTTTGCTCGGTCTGGTCTGCGGACAGATAGCTTTCCGCATTCCGTAAGACGTAATATGCTTCGTATTGATTCGTAACTCCAATCCTTATACAACATAATTTTATGTTGTTTGTGCTTTAAAACGGTGAAAGTAGCCAAATGCAGCATTATAGGCAATATAAAGAGTATTTGTTATTAACATATGCATATCTATTTGAGCAAAGAGCCTGGCAATACAAGATTCTTCTCACATAGTATGTTTCAGCATCGCAAGCCATGGCCCTCAGCCTCACTTCAAACCAGAACAAGAAGGAATCGCGTGCAGCAACAGCTACTGAGAGACTGGGAAGGCCCGGAGCTCAAACCGGAGTAGCTCTCGCTAGATTGCTAGGTAAGTGCAACTGATAATTAATATATTTTGAATTATATTGGTAGATTATAACAAGAAAAAGCGACTATCTTAGTTGGAAGAATAGCAGCAACAACTATTAAATAAGCTTTAAAAAGTTCTATTAAACCGTTCGAATATGTTATTCTAGGTACAAAAACGGTTATATCCTCTTCCGGAAGGTTTGAAAAAGGACTCTCAGCACTGGAATCACTGGTGCTTATTGATTCTAAGAAAACTACTGTATTCGATAGAGCCGTGCTGGTAAGTTGTATAATAGAATTACAAAAGCTGATAATTGTATTTTGTAATTGAGTAGCAGTGCAATTTTGGTCAAGTCGGTCTGTGAACATCCCTGCGTTTGGGAACAAAGAACCCTAACAATTACAATAATCTGAATAAGGACCAAATTTGAGTGATTTTCTTCCAGGAACTAATCAAACAGCTTCGCGGTGTGATGATGGCTACGGTAGCGTTGAAGGATGCTGCAAACGATCCAGTAAGTAATCTAACCACAGTTATAAAACAAAAGAGAATAAGATATGCAAACTTATAATTTAAGTACAATGCCAATTCTATAAATCACCCTAGAAAACCAAGTGTTGTATCATAAAGAACCAAGCCAGTTGACCCAATAAGAAAGTTTGAAACTACAGTATCTTCTCAGATGCGTCTTGCCGATCTTCACATTCAATTAGCGGACAGTTACCGCGGCTCGGCAGCTCTCAGGAGTGCTTGGTTCGACACTCTGGCCGAGGCTCATTTCCAGGACAGATGGTATGCTGAGGCTGCCGTATGTCATACACATTCAGTAGCTATTATGGCGAACGAATTAATGGAGAAAAGTAGGTTCTACTTACATATTCTCTTGTTTAGGTTAATTAAAACTCTTTTGCATATTACTTATGAAAATAACTATAAATATAAGCTTGCAACTAGAGCGCCATGTTCAGAAAGCAACAAACTTTTGATAATCTTTAAAGAAGTGTAGACACAACTAGAAGTTAAGACCGGTGATATCTATAATAGTTTATTTATAAAATATAATTATATATTTATTTAAGGAGACATAGATTTTGACTGGGAGATTCTAAACTGGATTAGTAGAGAAATAGTTGACTGTGAGAAAGCTAGAGACAAAGAACGCAATGTTCAACCGGCAGGATTCACTCTCGTTTGTTAATTTTAAATAACTTTAAATTTAGAACACATTTTAGGATAATTTGGCCTCCAAGATCGAAAAGGCAGCCCAAGCGCTAACCCTGGCAGAACGGTACGAGGCTATTGGTCCGTTGTATAGACTATTGATACCAGCTTATGAAAGGAAGAATAAGTTTAATGTAGGTTCTCATATATTTTAGATTTTAAAATGTGATGATCAATTCAAACCAGTAATTGCACTAAAATACAATTACAATGCTTTCTGTAATCATTCTAAAGTTTTATTCGGATAACGTCTGTCTTTAAACTTACGGTCAGAGCGCCGTTATAAGTGCGGATGCGAAATACTTTGCATTCATTTAAATAGCCTCAGTTCTCTTCGAACCGATACCGTATTATTGAAGACAGACTACAGCTATTATAAAAGTAAATAATATGTTTAAGTCTCTTGTTGGATTATATGCTGAACTTCAACAAGCTTATAGTCGTGCTGCCGAAATTAAAACCAGTGGCAAGAGACATTTGGCCACCTACTTCAGAGTAAGGTTCTATGGAAATGAACACTTTGAGTAAGTCAAAAGCGCTAGCTGAACTTTTAACAAGATTTTACATAAGTAGGTATGTTTATTTTGTTTAAAATAATCATTTTGCCATTTTCTAAAACAATTGCGTATTTTTGAAACAATGTTAACCTACCTGATAACCTAGTTAACTTTAGTGAAATGCATGATACTGAATGGATCTATCGCGAAGCTGGCCTTACTTCGTTAGCCGAGTTTTCACTGCGACTTAAAGAGTCTTGGCGTGTAATCCTAGCCCATGACAAAGTCGAGATAGACCCTCAATATGAACTAGATGTAACTAAACTAGACAACGCTAAGGCTTATTTACAAGTTACTCATGTGGAGCCCGTGCTGGAGAAAGAACAGAATCCCAAGGATTACTTAAGCCATACCAATATTAGGTAACTTTATTTCAAAATTGTCCGCTATATTTTAGAAGACGGGTTTTGCAACGAAAAAAGTTTTTTCAGATAAGAGAGCATATAATTTGCTCAACTTACTACAGACTATAGATTTGAAATGTTATTATACTTACAGGGTTTCATAAGAATGACTGTGAATATAAATTAACCAACATACAAGATTATTCTATTTCAGCAAATTCTACTTCGAAACTCCAATAATCGAAGGTGAACTAGTCGGAAAGGAACCGCCTATGCAACAACAAGCCCTTAAAAGGGTTACATTAGAAGGTAGACTCATTTATAGTTCACAAAACAATTAAGATGTACCTTTATCATTACTCTTATAACTTATACATTTACAATTATTAGGAAAATCTTGGAGTAAAATATTTATTTTAAATTTATAAATTGAACCATGTTTAGTAAGCGGAGTGTTCCCCTCGTCTAGACGTCGTCTCCCAGTGGTTTCCTTTTCTTCTGAGGTCTTTTCTCCGCTACAATTCGCATTTCAAAAGATCTCATCTAAAGCGGATCAAATTCGTACAATTCTCTTAGCCAGAGTTGAGGGTCGGACACTCGATATTAAAGGACTACAACTGTTGTTACAAGGAGCCGTTATGCCTACGGTAGGTAGTTCTACAATGAGCAATGTGCTCCATAGGGATAATAAAAAGTGCTAAAAGAAAAGTGTAAAAGAAAAATATCAAATAAGATTCACTAACAATAAACAAATAGATACTATAAGAAAACATGAAAATACATTTGAAGACAAAGTTTTAATCTCAAATACCCGGTTTAATTATTTTCGATGGTATGATATATTTAATTCAGTTGGCAGAACTAGCTATAATCCAGATAAAATAAGAAAAATGAAACTAACCCTTATGTATTATGTTCCTTTAACTAATATGTAATCTACAACTATATTTAACAATTAAATAACTTTTACAGGTGAACGCGGGTCCACTTGCCTATGCGGAAGCCTTTACAAATGAAGAACAAAAGACTCGATATGGTGATGAAGGAATAAATAAGCTTAAGGATGCATTTAGGTAGGAAATTATTATTATTAAGAGTATATAATCGATAGACTGATCACAAAACACATTCCGATATAACAATAAACATATCAATCCTGCAAGCCACCATATTATTATGTATATTTTGGTATCGAGGTAACTGAATAATCGTTATTTTCATAATTAATGGCTAATGTTTTACTACAACAATATCAACATATAACTCAATTAATATAAGCGTTACAGAAGCCTAATGTCATCATGTGAATCCGCTTTACAAGCTAATGAGAGCGCCATTGGACAGGATCAAACCACTTACCACCAAGTGTTGGTAGCTTCATTTGATGCTATGCATGAACGACTACAGATATTCTTTGGAGAATCGGTAGGTGATTTTGCTAAACAAGAACATCTCACAGTGAGCATTATGACATTACACTATATATTGCCCGCAGGCGCTTTTTTCGAACATTATATCCATAATTTGGACATAATATTTCTAATATTTAGCTCCGTGCTGAACCTGACACGACTCCTTCTGCTCCGAAGACTGCTATACACATTCTGGATTCAATTGGTGGTGTGAATGCTTAGTTTAGTTAGCTGTAGATAGCCTTTATTTAGTTAAAGTCTATTCATAATACCTTTTTAGCCGAGGTTTTCAGTATTAAAGAGTCTGTAAAAATACCCAGATGACCATTTTTTTATGATTTTCTATGTTCTAAATGTTTATACAAAAAGACTAGGCATCAAACTTCTATTGGAATTAAACAGTAGCTTTAGCTTAGTTAGTAGCTAATTAAACTAAAATCTTAATTAAAAAGTATAACAACATATATAAAGCTACAGTTTGTTTTCAACTAGTTAATTTTAGAATCGCCGTCTAGCTTAATTTATGTTAGAATTTACATTTTGAGCCAAGTTTTCTTGTTCATCTTCCTAGTTTGCTCCAAGCTGTTGTACATTGACTATGGGTATAATAATATGTTGCCATAATATTCTAAAATACGCATAATTATATGTTAATTACTTTGTATAATTATTATTCATTCTGTACAATCCATATATGCCTTGCTTTACAACTATGCAGTACTACAATAAAATTGTATCATATAAATCAGCTTTTCTGAATATCTATTTGTTTTAAAATGAGTTGAAAACTCAGTCTTCAAAGTTTGAACCCACCATAAATTTAAACATGTAAAACACAATTATAAAGTAAAAACATCATCAAATTTTTTGTGGAATTAGTTGTCGAGTAGTCCAAATAAAACAAACAAACTAACATTGTTTGCCCTCTGTGAAAAAGTGATCTCTTGGCAAGACTTAATTAAAATATCCGTAGAACAGAAAATCCTAAAAACAGTTAAACCATAAACTTTTTTACTTACGTTTAGTTATATAGCACTTGACACTCAATATTCCCTTTCTGCTAGGTTATTCCTTTACAATCTGCACTAAAAACGCAGTTTTATCTTCTTACAAAGTTATTCTTTACAATGGTAACTACCTCTTATTCTCTACATTTTTCGATTATCAGCTATTAATGTTCTGGAAATACTTTTCTATAAAACTATTTACAATACAATACAAAATTCATTTCCAGAGTCACATTATCACAGTTTACATGTAGTTTATTAATTGCGCTAGGTAATCATGGTCTTCCATAACTTTTGTTCTTCTCTAGCTATTCTAGCTCATGTAGCACCAGTTCTTCCAACTGAGACTGCGGAATTTGCAAACTCTAACTATCTAATGTATTCCATAAGTATAGTAAAAGTCACTTACATCATTTCTCAATAGCACAGTTCTGTCTATCTCTGTACTTATGATTGATTAAACAATATAGAATCCATAAGTCGTGTAATCCTTTTTACATCAAAAGACAGTGGGGGTTACATGAATACATGAAAAATTCTAAGTTTTTAAAACTTGGTTGAGAGTTTTCTGTTTAAACCGGTGTGGGGTGTTTTTAAGTGAAAGAATAGATTTTAATAAAAAGATTTTAATGATAAACATTTACAATGAATCCGGCGGAGCTGTAGTTACATCTAAAATATGTGATCTAATTATGTATGAGTAAGTATCATCAGTCTAATCAAACACATTGTCTTTAGTCCCTATAATTTCGTAAAGTTCGTGGTCACACTCTTGACAGCCGCGTTCCCAATCTTTGTTAGAATGGAAAACAAATATTAATTATATTTGAACATTTCTTTTATGACATTCCCTTAATACATTCCGGTCTTAGATATTTCGGTTTAAAGAGGATAGCAGCACTCTCGGAGTGTCGACTACCCTACTGATGGTTCAATTACTCCAGTTTACATTGCCGAACACGAAAAATAGCAAAATATTAACAGAAGAAGAGCTTGATGAATATGAAGATGGACTTTATAATTTCTAAATTTATTACAATAATCGATTTTTCCGACGCATGGGGTTCGTTCATTCATTCCGGAATGTCATCAATTTGTGCAGTTGGGCCTTCTTGCCCAAACGCAACGCGATAAAGCTAAACATGTTTATTACATATATTTAATAAAATCAATAATAATAAAAATAATATTTTAAATAATATTAATAATAATAACAGAGGGCAAAATTTAATGGCAAAAAGAGTAAAAAGTATCCAACTGTAACATCAATGTACCCTCTAAGTAACAAATAATAACTGAATTAAATTGGTTAAACAAACAAGCTCAATATGGGGTTTTAGAATTGTCAACAAATAATTAATATTATATTATTAAATAGATTTAAATAATTATATTAAAATTTTGGGTCATTGCAGGGTATCGGGAATCACTCGAGTTGATAGTCCTCGTCGTAATAGAATCTATGAATGTCCATTTTCATTGAGACTGCGTCCTATAAAAGTGAATCTGACTAAAAATTTGTATTTTTGATTAACATATATTAGATAGTTGCGACTACAGGAAGTCTAGAGTACTTAAATATGTAATTAAAAGTTGTTATAGGTCGAAGGCGGCTAATGACAATTTTTGTGTGTCTGGCAGTGATAATTTGATATGTTTCAGATATATATTAAATACTTATATGTATACTTAAAATAACGTACCCCTTGCACCGCGGCCGCGTCGTGCACCGCTCGTGCCTTCCGAGTTTTCCTGCCTGAATATATGAGAGTTAAATAACATTTCTTATTAACATTAAACTTGTAATTATAGTTCTAACTATTAGAAAGTAAATAAACCAAAGGATTGGTAAAGTAACTAAAAACAACAAACCTTCCATTTTCTTGGTTGTTCGCGATTCCCCCGCGTCTGAAGCTGCCGCGCCCTCCTCGACCACCACGTCCACGGCCACGGGCACCACCACGAGATCCACTCGTATAGGAACCACTGGCATTACCTAAACCCAAACTGAATAATAATCATGCATAACAAAAAGGGTAAGAAAAGTTAATTTATTATAATTCAACTTAGAGAACCGAATAATTGTTCGCTACTTATGAAAACCATATAGATACCTTCTAGCAAGTAAATATAACCTATTTTATTTAGTATTATAAAACTGAATACGCAATGCATTCGTATATGAAGTAACGCTTACCATTCAAAGGTGGTGAAGTTCTATGGTAGTTCATCTTACGGTGCATTTCATCGACATCATCTCTCAGGTCTTGGACTTCCTGGAAATGTTTAACATTGTATTCCAGAAGAAAGATGGCGTCCTCAACAGAATCCCTAAACAAAAATGTTAGTAATAAAAGTAAAATGGAAGATACGGTATTATATATCATTGAATTATACATTATTTGAGACTCTATACATTATTTGAGACTCTTATCTCAGATTGGACAAAAAAGTCAAATATCTCAGCCAAATAATGGTCGCAGTTTAATAATCTTAATCATCGCCGAGCTTTCTTTCGAATACCAGTTTTTATGAATATTTGACTTCAGTTGACTACAATCCGTTATTTTCTAGTATCAAACAAACCTAAGTCCAGTGAAAATGAACGGTACGGGGTCCATATCACTGTCATCTGCGTCACCATTTGCAATCTGTACACGCATTACACCGGATTTGTCAACTATTTCCTAAAATAATTACTTTTAGCCGTTGACTACTTTTTTGTTTTAATAAAGATATAATAGCGCACTTTTTTGCTCTTTTTATTAACTTGTGAAATGTTTAAGAACAAAAAAAAATAAAAGCTCCCTTGTAGTCTTTATTATTATAGTTTAAGTTTCTGACCTGTATAGCATGTCCATTCTTTCCAACTACTTTTCCCACCATACTTCTATTTACTAGAGTTGTACCTGTAGTAAACTCAAGTATAGCACGAGCTGCCAATCCAGATTCTTCATCATCCGCATACACCTAAATACAAATAAATAATAGATAAAAGTGTTTCACTAAGTAATCCATTCAATTACATGTTCACCACTGATTTGTGCAACTGAATAACTTGTATAGAAAATGACAAAACTATTTAGTTTAGTAAATATAGTTGTTTCCAAAAACTAAGACTGTTTGCACTGAGTTATCTTCATAGCTCTACTTTGTTACAATAGACAAATATACCTTAATTACAACAGGATTTTGTTCTTCATTGATCTCGATGTCGACAACACCGGCAATTTCTCGCGCTTCTTTTATATTAGAACCTTCTTTGCCAATAACCAAACCCATAAATGAATCATCAACACTGTAAATATAAATAATATATTTAATATTAAACTAATAAAACTAACGTGAATTCCTCAATATGGTTAGCTGATACTTGTAGCGCGGTGCCTTCCATCATTCGTTGAATCTCGGAAGTTCGCTGTTTCAACGAAAGGGTGGTGCGAGTATCCTGAGTTATTGTTATTAATAATTCTAACGGAATATAGTGTTGTAAGCTACAAAGTTTATTTTAATCATAATATTCTTCAAGTATATTCCCATAGTCATAAGAAGGACTGTTACCTTTACCTTTGCAAAGTATTTTGATGTATTTAAAATAAATTTGCTTTTTTACCTTGTAATACATATCGATGAGCATCTCGGCACGTTTGACGGCTTTGACCGAAAACGAGGAGAAAACTAAATCCTTCTTTGCCTAGAAAACAATTATTATTTTGGTTAAAAATGAAATTACTAACAAGATTGTATTCCACGTGTGTTTCAGGCAGCTTAGAGGCTAGATCTTTAACACCTTCAGTAGTTTTGAAGTATTCCTCCAGATCATCGGGTACAGCTATAAGAAATATTATAAATGAATATCTTATTTGTGAATGATAATAATTTATTGTTATTGTTTGTATTACTAACTAGTTTTAATACACAGTTTTATATAAGTTCTAGCTAACTTACTTCTTGTGTAGGTCTTAAAGTTTTTAGGGTTTATTGTTCCATAAGTTGTGGTCTTAACACGGCATTTCTCAACAGCAACGGCGTCGCTTCTCTTTGGTCCTTCAGTAGTGTCCACGCAGACAAAACCACCCTGTAATAAATTTAGATTAATAATAATAAGTTAAAAAAGGAATACCTTAATCTCACGAACTTTTCCTTTCTGCCAACCGTTAACGCCGTCCGTATTTGTGAACAAAGCCTCTATTTCATCACCAACTTTGATGTCAGAATGGCTAAACAAAGATATATATATTTATTGTATTTATTTTGTATTTAGGAGAGAACGGGTAAACCCATTGAACCAGGGTTTAGTACGCTATTGTACCACTGTTTAAAGGTGTTAATTAAAAGATGCAGTTTCTTACTATCATTTATTCTGCTCTCCTAAACAAAGAAATGATATTCAAGTCTCACACCGTCTATAAGGGTTCTATTTGTTTTAATATATCTCGTTTATAAGCATAGTATCTTGTCATTCTCTATTATATTTATTTTATCTACAATACCTTGAATTCTTCAGAACTCGGCATTGATTGATTCCTACATTTTGAGTAGGCCGCCATTCGTTTTCGAAGCACACCTGTAAATACAATTATATTCTTGTTAAAGGAATGAAACTGACTGAAAGCTCGCCTGAGTCGTTGACGGATCTAACCGAGACAGGGTAAAATGTCTTGTCGATAGCTACCTGAAATATATATTTGTATTATTATAACTAATTAAGTTTATTAATTCTTATTAATAAAGTGTAACCTACCTCTACGTTCATACTTTAGCAATCAGATGTATCTTTTAAACAACAGCAGACACGCGTGGCGCACAAACTGAAACAAACAGCTAATTAAACAAGATTAATATTAATAAAACCAAGAAAAACAGACAAAATACTAATAAAAGATGTCCAAAAACCGGTAAATGCCATTCGAATATGAATAACTCCCGTTTTACACTACGGAAGTGGTACTTTTCAGCATGGCATTCCGTTTTTAGCAGTCGCCTTCAAATTAATGTCTTAAAACTAAATATACTAATCTATGTTATTATTGTACATATAAGAAAATAAAATAGTTAATTGATTATTAGTCTTACTTATACAATTGCAAAACGGCAAGGTTTGCGCGGGAAGGCATAGTTTCACGCTAGGAGGTTGTACTTTTGTCTGCTCTAGCCAAACAATAAAATGTATTAAAAGTTGAAGTTAAAGTTATACATAAAGGACTAGTTACATTAAAATGATTTTATCAATAGGTAAAGAAGTAATGTATTATACACTTTTATTAATGTATTAGTATTAAAATAGCATAACAAGTTATAATAGGTTTTATTCGGTTCAAATAATTGTGTTTCATAATTTGGGTGAATAGCTCCTTGCGAGTGAAAATAAACTGTCCATTCGGTAGATAACATGGTGGGGAAGTGGTTTGATAATACTATTAACCGGAAATAAACTATATTGTCTTTTAAAAAGACAAGGTTCATTATGCCCAATAATAAAGGTTCGGTATGTCATACAAAGTCTAAATATATGCCCATATTCTCTTAGAATATTCTTTGGATAATCCAAAAGGAATGTTTCTCATGGTAGCTCAATGGGGTAGGGGGATGGAGAGCATAGAGTTGGTTCAATTCATTTTGTTTTATCAGCAAAATGATTTACCATGATGGTCTACAGTTACAAGTGATACATATCAGAGGATTTAATGAAAATAACCTCATATGAGTTTCCAGACTCAAATAAGCACTAGCTTTCTTCTATATAATCTTGGCCACGATATATCTCACCTTCAAACTGCTCATAAAAGTTTCATTTAAATAAATGTGAGTTTAGTTTTCAAATATACAAGAAGAACCAGCGACTCCTTACCGATTAACAACATATCTAACATAATAAGTTTAAATTAGAAAAACAATGGGTTCGCTTCGTTCAAACATTCGATTTTCAACTAAACTTTACCATGATCAGCTTACTTCTATTCCTAGTCTATTATTTTATAAAACTATCCAAATAAGTATTTTACAAGAAATCTGTCTCGAAAGTGTAGTAATTCGGAAAGATAAATCTTTGATTGAGCTCATAAGGACAACTCTATGCAACAGGAGTATCACTCCAGCAATTTAAGAATATATTTATTTTTCGAGTTAGTCAGATAAATTTGTTTATTAGCCCCGTGCCAACCCTCGCTTTATTCATTAAAATCTGTCGCCTTCTTTCTATCGAGTCTTTTTGGTCAATAATACATTCAAATAATTAAATTATTCTTACAACACACACTCGCATTTCAAAAACGACAAAATCCATGTCAGTGTACTACTCAGAGTGTTCTTTTAACATATTACTCTTATTTATTCAACTTTTTTAGCGACTTCAATTTTTATTCTATGCAATCGCTAACTCTTGAGAGGCTACCGTATACCAACTAAACAAAGCAAACAGTTTTATCGATTCTTGGCTTTGTTAACTCTAGTATGTTGTGATAATTGTATTCACAGACATTGTAGAAGAATAACTGACTTTTTGTTAAAAGATTTTCAATTTTATAACATCGTGTTTTTTTTTTGAAAATGAGAGGCTCTCGAAGTAATCTCATGTTAGGAGTCAGTCACCAGTAGTTATAGATCAATACTATTCTTTTAATATTTTACTGCTGAATATGCCTGAATGTTACTTTTTAGATTCTATACACAACGTTTGTAAAGTGATCTTTGGAAGTGCAATAAATTTGATATTATTCATTTAAAATGACTGGAAGTGGTTAAAATATCATTATATTAGTAAGTTATTTTATAAACTGATACATAGACATTTTTAGTATTTACCGAACAACAAAGTTCAAAATATAGTAAGACATTAGATAGTCGTAGAGTAATAATTATAAGTCTATAAGTTATTTAAGATATTCAAGTTATTCAATAATGAATGCTGCCGGTATTAACTATCATATGAGACGGAGAGAAACTCATATTGATGAAACAGCTCTACAGGTAATTAAATAGCTATACAGACTTTATGTGGAAACAACAAACGATGCACTAATGACTGATACTAATCTAAGTCTAAGAGCTATAATTACTATTTAAGAATACACATATTTTACATTTCTTATTACAATTATATCTTGGCTACTCTTTTAAATCAAGTATCATATTTTGTAAAAGCGTTGTCTAATCGTAGCCTTTCAGCATCTTCTGTTAAATGAGACTGTATGGAAAAGGGCCTTTCGAGAAAAAGAGAACAAGTCTAGATGGAATATATTAGTCGGATATTTGCAGGTAACACCCAGTAGTCAAGCTTGCTTAGAACGTTCTTGTGTTAACTTAATAGAGCTTACTTTCCATAACATTTTCTAAATGTTCCAAAAGGTTCTAGCCCTTTAAGTCTCTCGATGAGTGATTACTGTCAAAACCTTTCTAACAATTTACTGTTTACGACACAACTAACAGTGATTACTATAATTCTATTATTTTAGCTGCTCTACGAGAAATCTCGTTTAAACTACATATTTCCTATAATACTTTTATTTGCTTATTCTCTACTGGGGGGTCTAATATTCTGGTCTATAGAAAGCTCACAAGAAGAAGCATTATTGATTGATAAAGTAAGGAACATCTATGTTTGGGCATTAGCGAAGTTATTAAAAAGTAGGAAATGCTTAAAGAGTCCTTTACAATCAAAGGTTTTACTGACAAAGTTATTCCGTTGTTGTCACAAACATTATTATATAGTGTAATATTCTATTTTTAGGCATTGTTCATAGAGAACCTTAAACGGGAGATGCTAAGTACCATGATGAACATTCATGATACTCTTCTACATTATAACACTATTTATGCGTAAGTATCTTTAATATGGGTTCAGGGTTCAAAAAGACCAATTCTTCCAATATTTTAAAAAACTAATTCGGGAATTTTAACTGTTCTATAATATTTTGTTTAACTTTAAGTCTGTTTCTTAGTTTTTGAAACCCTTTTAAAATCTTGATTCTTCAGCAACAATACTTATGTTCGCAACTTACATCAACGTGGATATCGGAAATTTGCTTTGAACCAACTGTATAAAGTAAGTTCTTTAAAGAAAATATGTGTATTAATATAATTGCCTAAAGAAGAACCAGTTTCCTTTTCTTTTTGTCAGTCTATTTATTCAGACTACTTAATAATAAAATCAGTCTATTTAATTACACCACATCTTAAAAACAACCCCCTTTGAACCGAAAATATTGATTTGGGGGTTCCGGAGAACATCTGCTGAATATAAAGAAAGTATGTGGAAGCGTATTCATAAGTTATTTCAGAAATATATAAAATAACTAAAATATGAGAAATAGTTTATAAGTGAGACAAACCTCATCTTTTGTCTAAAAGAAGATTCTCTCAGTAAATATTATAATTCATATATAATTCAGTCAGTCTATTGGTACACTCTATCTATATTCTATTTAACGGAACATGAGACTCATAAATCTAGTAGTCTAAGACCTATTAATGCTGAACCTAATTGGAAGTATCATGACACTAACTTTGCTCGAATTCATTCACTAAAGAATTATACGGATCAGGTAACTAACTATAAAATTCACAAAGTCTATTATATAAGTTATTTTGAACCGATCATTTTTTGTTATCTGAAAAGAGTATATAATAACAATAAAATATTTTTTAAGACCAAAAGACTGGCTTTTTCTTACATATGTTTATAAATAATCACATTGATTTAATACAATTCTCTATATTCTACAACATTTATTTAGTTAGCTCTTAGATGTTGGGAACTCGGAGTAGAGGGATCAAATGATGGTTGGAACGAAGAAAAATACATGAGAAAGGTGCGATTGTTGGAAGTAGAGTGGGCCTAGGTCTAGATTGAAGCTGAAAGAGCCCATAATTTAGGTTTCTGTTTTAAAATAAACTGCTTGTAGTAAGGATCAGTCTTTCTCACTCCTGTGAATATGTATTAAAAAGAGTAGAAAGAGTATCATCTTTAGCTAAACGACTCACTAACTGATTTTACCACCGCAGTCGAACTGAACAACGTGCTCACACCTATTTGGACCTTCTGGAATGCTATGTTTCTAGCGGGTATAATTTTTAGTTTAGATTCTTTGATTAGAAGGGGAACGACCTAATTTTAATCAATTAAACTAAGCACCACCAACACCGAAACTAACCACCGAAATGGTTGGAAGAATTGTTTCTCACCCGTAGCCTATTCGAAATGTTTTGTGTTTCTCACTTAATCATAACTGAATGGGCCTGGCTCCGTTGCAATTTTGGAAGATGGTATTTGGAGTCTCCGAGAGACTTCGTTTATACCTTGTTTATACCTTTAAGTGGTAAAGAACCTAATCTCTACCTTTTCATCCTGACTCTTTAGATACTTTTCTAAACAAAACCTTCGAATCAAATTTAAGATGAACGATAACAGCAGTAATCCGAATGCTATTGACATATTAAATGTTACAAATCAGTTTTTATTGTAATTTATACATATAATTTTAGTGACCACCTATACAACTATCGGATATGGAAACATTACACCTAAGACAAAGTTTGGAAAACTAGCAGCAATGGTTAGAAACAATCTTTCACTTACAGTTAATAACATATAATAATTATAGGTATATGCTGTAATTGGTATTCCTTTATTTCTAATGTTACTGCACAAGCTGGGTCGGTTTTTTCTTCTGGCGCTGGAGCATATTTGGGATTTTGTTATGAAGTTAGTTCTTAGAGATTTTATTTATATAACACCCACAACGATGCATAAGTTTTTTCTCTTTAAACTAAAATTGACATTTGTTTTTTGTATAAAGCCTGAATGCTTCTTTATACTATAATGGTTCTATAATATAGTTTTAAATGGTCTATTTTTCAATGTTTCTTCAGGGGTGCTGAATACTTTTCTTTTGTCTCCAGTGGAAGTCGTTTAAAGGTTTCAGAAGAAGAAAAGATTGCGGAAATGCCCCTTCTATTGGCACTCGGTCAGTTTGTTTACTTACCTGAAATAATCAACTAGATTTATCTTAAACAGAATTCTTGATAGATACTAAACATTAAAGTATATTGTTGTGTATTTTATAAGTATTACAAGAATTTAGGATTTTGCTCTGGCTCTGGCTGTTCATAAAATAATTCGCTATCATTTTAAGTGATCCGTTAATCAGTTTGCTAACCTTAAATTTGTTTCAAAACAAGTTTTATTTAGGAGTTGCCTTTGGTTGGATGTTTCTATGCGCAGCAATCTTTCTTCGTTTTGAGAAAGATTGGGATTATTTTAAAAGTTTTTACTTTTTCTTTTGCTCGCTCACTACTATAGGCTACGGTAAGTAATTGTGATTGACTCCAGTGGCCGCAGCCCCCCGACTATTCAGAAAGCCCTGACTCCAGTGGCCGCAGCCCCCGACTATTCAGAAAGCCCTGACTCCAGTGGCCGCAGCCCCCCGACTATTCAGAAAGCCCTTTACGCTTCCCGGGGAAAAGAAAATACCTTAACCGTCGGTTCACTTGGGGCGCATTAGCTTTTCCTGACAGGGTCAGAGAAAAACAGAGAGTTTTTACAAATTGTCCCTGGTTACCGCCACCGTTGATCGTTCAACACACCTGATCAATAAGAACCCTTTTCTTCTAATAAGAAGGTTTTTCTATACAAAATTGTTATTGAAGTATCTGACATTTATTTTTAGGTGATGTAACCCCTACAAATAGCGAAGATATGTTTCTTATATTTGGTCTAATTATAATCGGTCTTTCACTAGTCTCAATGTGTATTAATGTTATACAATTAAAGTTAGAAAAATTATTCGAGGTTGGTTCTACTTCTATTTTAAGCATTTTAATTAATATTGCGTTCTAAAAATAGTTTAGATGTTCGAATTGTTAATAATTACAGGAATTACTGCTTACTCTTATGGAAGAATACAGCTCCGATCCAGAAGCAAATACTCTTAAGGGTGGACAAATAGGTAGGTTATTGCTGTATCTTAAAGCCTAATTAGTAAAATAGCATTTGTATGCAATTACGCTAGTAGCGGTGTTATATATACTGGAAGAGAATAATTCTCTGTTTCAATATAAAATATCTAAGTTTTACAAAAAGAGCCAAGAATTGGAATAGGCCGGCCCCTCAGTCATAACATCTTAATACAGACTATAAATACTTATTATATGTAATTTCCTACAGGTCTTATGGAAATGTGGCGAGTTTGGAAAAGACGAAAAAGTCGCCTGAGATCATTAGCGAATGCGAGAGACAAAGCAGGAAAAGCATCACAACATTTAGCCAAAGTAAGAGAACCTGTACATCTAATTTAAAGACGGAGTTACTGTAGGTGATACCGATTGGAAGACCGCATCTTGGAAGAAGACATATGTTAGATGAACTGCATAAAAGACTAAGACAGGTTTGTAATCATTCATATAACTTCAAGAACTTTGTAAAATAAGAAAGAGTATTTATCTAATAACTATAAAATAGACTATTTCTGAGTATAGAAGTTGTTTCTAGCGAGAACGTGCAACTCAAACAGACTCTATTTATCCAATGTTTATGCCGATTTGTGAAGAAGCATGGACAGAGACTAGTGACATTGAGAGTTCTTGTAGGTTACCGTTACATTATTTTATTTTAGAACTAGTATTCATAGCTTACATAACATATTCTGATTGAATGTTAGTTTTTACCGTTCCCTGATAATTTTATGTGTTGGGTACGACAGCATACCCGAATACTAATTATCTCTAATTACCTGTATTATTATAGATTCAGCTGACAACGGTCACGTATTAATAATAACAGATGCTTCTATATGTGGTCCGTCTAGATGTGAATCGAAACCTGTTGTAGTGCAGGTAGAGTATTCATCATTTCGTTTGTAACAAGAAATAAAACAAACACACTATACAAATCAAATTATATTGTTCTAATACTTATATTTAGAATGGTGAAGATAGCAGGAATTTACTTGAGCTCAACCTTTCTTATTACTCTCAAAGTTATTAATGCCTTGTTTATATATTATTTTGGTTTTTTGTTAATTCCTTTATAAATATATTGTTTATAGTCTGAGAACTCGACTTGTTCATCGTCTTCGCTTCAGCCGACTTCAGTGTCTGTATATTCACAGCCGGCATCGTTGCAGTCAAATCCCTCTAAAATGTATGACTACAAACGGAATACCGAGCTGCTTGATCTACCTATTAGGGTGACATTGTCACCGTACGTTTATATTTCACTTTACTTTACTATTAAAAAGGCTATATAAGTCAAGTCTCTTCTTACGTGACATTGTTTTTCTTTGCTGAGTATTACAAACTATTCTTGCTCTTTTCTTGCATGTAGGATAAGAAAACTACTTTTTTATGAATATTTTACTATTCAGTTATTCAGTTATTATAAGAACGGTTCTGACTATATTTTTCCCCAGCATGGGCATATACTATATCTATTAATTTGTTTCTATTCTTATTATTATAAATCATTTTAACAAAATAATATTGCAGTTCCTCCTTATCTACCGTATCTAGTAGACATACAGGCGGAATGTCTGTCCACTCGGCTCCTTGTAATTCTCCCTCTAGATTCCCTATTGATTTTGATCCAACAAGAAGGTGGACCTTTGTATCATCCAATAGGGTTTGTTATAACTTTAGTTTTGAAACATTTGACAATTAGAAATGTTCACTAGTAACTTTTTAAAAATATATATTTACAGTTACTTTTTATTCAACTTGCTTCTAAGTGAAAAAGAGAAAAAAAAACCCATAACAATGGTTATAACAATACTTGTTTATATTCAATTTTAATACAATTTCGTATTCTTAAGGCGATTCCCGGTGCTCCGCGTGGCCTGGCCGTGCCATATATGTATACTCGAAATCAATCGAAGGTTAGTTTATTCAGAAGAATTATTAAAAGTATTAAACAAATTATTGTAATTTTAAAAATTGTTCTATATACAACTTGGTTCAGGTTGTTCATACAACAGATATGAAGAGATTAATGGCCGAATTAGATTCGCGACTTCAGGATTGTAGGTTAGTAGATATAATGTTCTGTTCTTAACCTTTATTTTCTTTTCAGATACCTCACGACCCCTGCGTCCTCGATTTGTGGTTCAAGCAGTAGCGGGGCGTCCGTATTCAAGTAAACTCAGTCACAATGTATATAAATTTAACAAAAATTGTAGTAATAAATTATATATTTAAAAATTTAACATTGATAAACATATGCATACGGTGAATTGTACAATGAGGACCGTAGATTATAGTCAATACTATTAGAACATTCTTAAATTTATCGTTGATAAAACGGCATACAAAATATTATCCGAGCTCTCCTAATTAAACGCATATTAGACCATAAATTTGATATTAATGTTTTAAAGTTTAAAACTATTGTGACATTTGTATAATTGCAGTCCCTATTTGCCAGTCTCACCCTTATTCTTCATAACTTCGAACATAGTCATCACCATAATCAATATGAAAGAGAACACACATTCAAATAACAATATGCCTCTCAAATGTCTGATTTGCATTGATTATTTCCTGCATATAAATTAGTTTGTATGTCGATGAAAGTAATAAACAAAAGTATTATTTCTATATGAACGGATGTTATTTCGTATGGGACTTTGGGATTTAAATATCCATGGAATATAAAAATTCGAGCCCAGATAAAACTCAGAAAATTTGTTCGATTTGAATTGGCGATTCATTTTGAACCGATTAGGAAAAGTAAGGGTTTTATGGTTGTATGAACAACAATTTGTTATATTCTTCCCAGAAAAGGATATATTTTAAGACCTAAAGAAGGCAGTCAGAAGAGTCAAAATTGTTAAAAAAAAATAACCGATATTTATAGAAATATTGAGAAATAGAAAAACCTCTGTTCTCCTTTTCTATGTTAACATTCTACTACTAATTACATATTATTAGACCACCAATAAACAAATTCTATAAATAGATGTGTGCACGTCCTGTGCTTAGCACGAGATCTTTATTTACTCTGTGTTTACACGGCTCCACAAATCCAAAGATTATCCGGAATGCTCCAGAAGCTGCACTTTCAATTCTTTTTTGTTTGTCGCGTGAGGGGATGCCCTATTCTAGCAACAACAGAAATATGCCTGCGTCTCTAAACTTTAGACATTTTGCCACAAATAATATCTAGGAAAGAAAGAAAAGGTGCACCTTCTATCTTCAGTTGTTAACTTCTTTAAAAACAAGATACACTCAAAATTGTTTCTTATTCTATTGTTCTATTCAATATATATATTCATTCTGACTCGCCCTGCGGCGAATTGCAAATCTAAAGAACTATAAATAAATTAGAAAAAGTATTACAGCTTTCTTTCTTTATTGATTTAAAATAAGGTATTATATTAGGTTTTATCAATATCATAACTATATTGAACCTACTCAAAACCATTTGCTAAGGTCAGTCTTCCTTCCTAGACAAAAGTAGAAAAGTTTGCTAAAGATTTAAATGCGCTCAAATAAAATTCATTCTAATGGTTAATAAGTTTAACAAAATTAAATTAGCGGGTCAAGGTTTAATTAAAAAGACGAAATGAGTTTCGAATAACTTTTACCCCACAAACTTTCGCTTTCTCCCTTTCTACAAGTTATTTTAATGTGTAAAAAAACTGACAGGAGCTGTCCCACTCCAAATTACCCTAATAATGTACCCTTTGTTTACAAAACATTCGTTGTTATGTAATTGGCATTGCGGCCAAAACATTGATAGAATATGGTTTACAACACTATCTTTGTTATTTATTTGCAAATTCAATCAATCATTATATTGTTTAATAAGCGGTCGAATGGGCATGTCGTACAAATGCGGTTTTTGCAAAAAAGAAACGTTTAAAGCCCCAAACAGCTTATTACATACGGCACCAAACTAACCGCCAATTAACAATAAGTTAAAAATACTGTATTGAGTCTTATATATATTATGCTAATTTATTAAGGAACTGTCATTTATAAATTGTTAATTACCTGTTAGGTATATTTTGTAACAACAATAATACTATTATTATATATACACTGGTGATCTTGTTATTGTTTTAGAAACCTGTTTAAAACCACAAGAAACCAAAGGCAAAAGACCACAATTATCATCATTTCTCTCTCAATTTAAACGTGAACGGAGGCCACTCTGTCCGACAAATGGCCTCTTGACTTGTTTGTGTTTGCCACAAATATAGTTATTTCTTATAGGGTATTCAATTAAAATAATGTGATCACAAAACTAAGTAAGGTAGAGAAAGAACTTTTTATTAGTTATAAAAAAGTATGGCTATCTTACGATACTATCTGACTGATATTACCAGTTAGTTTGTATAAGCAAATAATTATCTGCCAATGTGGTATAGATATTCTCTTGCTGTATGTTCTACAATATTAAATGTTAGCTAGGTCTTTATATACGTAGTGCTATATCACTCTTTGGATAGAGTCTAGTCAATTGAGCATGCAGTTTCACAAGAATTGTCATCATTCTTCTAATTCAATCAAAAGATCACAAAGTTTTCTATTATTTCACCACTAATGATGATTACAATTTGAACTCGTTGTTTTTTCTTTCTTTTTTCAGTCATCTATATACGATATATAAATTAAGATTTAAATAGAGGGAATTCAATTGAAACAATTCTCCTATCCGAGTAATAATAGTTTTTTTTAACTGTTATTGATATTTTCAAAGGCATTTAGATACGTTTAGCTTTTTTATAAGGATTGTAGTATGTACGCTAATGAAAGACATAGCCTATCCACGAACTCATTTTTATAAAAGAACGTTGTTGATCTTATCAACTCTTCGGCTATGCATGGTTTATAGTTATTTATACATAGTCGACGACTATATAAACTATATTCATCAGTTACAATATCACTTCTATCTTTATTAATATAACGATCTTTCATCTTCTTTTTAAATAGCTATATAACAGTTTTAAGATATATTTTGAAATCTAGAAACTGTTCTAATAATTGTTAAAAGTTTCTTCTTCTCCGTGGAAATCTACTCAATCAGTTTCTTAAATAATTTTATGATTATTTGTAATAAATATTTATAATTTTTAAATGGATGTCAGGAGCGTTACGCTCGCGTACTTTATTGGGTATATAAGATGGTGTTTCTAAACTTTATATTATCAAATATTGTTGCCTAATAATACTTTGTTGGATATATTTTATCTTATTCCGTCATTCAACTTTACATTTAAATGTAAACTAACACTAAGTTTATTCTCTAATTTATACGTGGATTATCGGTATTATGTTAAACCTGTATAAACATTGTAAGAGAAGGGTTATTGGTTTTAGAATATTAATACTATTTAGCCTACTTTTTATTTTTTGGTCTTAGATCATATTTATTGTTTAATAAGTAATTTTATAGGTAAACTTTTAGCTAAAATGGTCAAGTACACCCTTTACTACTTTGATATTCGTGGACGTGGAGAAGCAATACGACAACTATTTAGGCTAGCTAATGTTGACTTTGAGGATAAGAGAATTACATTTGAAGAATGGGCTGGACTTAAACAAGGTAATAAAAAGAAGACAAGTATTTTACTTAGTTCTACGCTTGTCAATTGATCTAACTATAAGGCACCCTGGCTATCGAAATTCAGAAAATTGAATAAAGATTAGGTTTACAATCATAGTATGCAATGTTTTGTAGCAGAATATGAGCAATGAAAACAAATAAAAAGAACTTATATTTTAGAAATGCCCCTTGGTCAAGTTCCTGTACTCGAAATCGATGGATTCAAACTAGCTCAAACAACTGCCATTCTCAGATATCTCGGAAGAGAATTCGGTAAATTCATTCACAGAATGCAGTTTAATGAAAACTATAATAATTATGTTAAAGAAACATAAGCATATTTGTTTTAAGCGAATTATATAAGTAAATTAAGGCCGCGCCGGTTCCACACCTCTCGAATCAGCTAAGCTCGATGTGATCGCTGAATGCACTCAGGAGATGTTCAAGGCTCCAGGATTCTCTCGCTGGGCTAGAGTTATCCTTGGAATGATCCAGGTTGACAATAAGGTTAGCTAGCAGATAAACTCATGCGAGTCATACTTGAATGTGATAACTTTTAAATGATCTGGTATTCTTAAAGTGACAACTTAATTCCTTTAGGATACATTCTACAAAGATGAGGTCGAGCAGGAAATTGAACTTTTTGCTCCAACTATCGAGAAATTCCTTCTTGAAAATGGAAAGAACGGTCTTCTGGTCGGCGATAAAGTAAGTACCTGTAAAGAAGAAAACTACGGAATTATTGTGAATGCCTTTTTTAGTACGGTAGTTTTGAAATATTCCTAAAAAAGTTTCTTCAACCAGCTAGAATAAATTCTCAGCTAGAATAAGATAAAATAGGCTAACCTTTTAGGATTACCATTTTGTAACTTTATAATTTTATCTTTTAGGAAACCTGGGTAGATATCTTTGTTGCTGAGACCTTCGCCCGTTACCAAGACTTCGGCGCTGCTAACGCTCTATCTGCATATCCACTCATTGAGGTTTGTTCTAATAAAATTAAAAGATTAGCTTTAAAACTTATACATTTTTGACCTAAAATAAACATTTTCCAAATATTAATGGTAAATAACACCTAATCTAAAAATGCAGCTATATTATATAGAAGAAGAATTAAAAGTTGCCAAACTACAACTTTTTACCAAAGTTTCTTCTTCATTTTCAAAACCACTCTTTCCAGGCTCTTATTACTCGTATTCATAACATTCCGGCTATCAAGGAGCACATTGCTAGTCGGCCACAACGTCCAGCTTAATTAGAAACTGCAGTCATCCTGTACAAAATCATTCCAATTTTCGGATTCTCTCTATAATTCTTTGCTGTTTTTAATGTAATATAGGCTTTTAATAAATTTCTTTTTTCTTGTCTTATTGCTTAACTATAACAGAATTTTAGCATCGAAAAAGTTCTTACAGAATGGTGTTCATTTACAATTTGCAGACATACACTTTATGATTATTTTATATATTAAAAGAGTAAATAACACATCAATATAATATTATATAGAGTAAAGTATTTCAAAACACTTCCTGGCTCCCAAATAGACATTACTAAGCTAGGACTTTATTAAATAGCAAAAGAAGAATATGTCCACAATAGTTTAGAATTTAGTTAGTTCAATTGTTTTTAATGTAACGCTTATTTCCGTGCTTAATCTTCAGACAAAGAGGTACATTTTATCACAAGTAGCGCAAACAGAAAGAGTACGTGCAACATCTAATAGTAGGATCGAGTCTAGTCGTTTGTTCATGTTAGATGACATCGTAGTCTGTATTGAATAGAAAGATATATAAACCCAGCAATGAACTAAGAGAATGCAGTTCACTCATTCTACTTCAAACAATAGATACTTTGCTGGTTTTAGTTTGATTGGACTTATTGATATAGCTACAATTATTTCTATTCATACTCAAAATGTTCTACCTTCAGTTTATTGAGTACACCACCTGCAAATTGAACACGACCTGAAAAAGAATTCGCCAGTTTTAATTGTTTTCTATTAGCTTAGATAGTATTTCTTTATATAAGTTAAACAATAGATAACTTTATTATGTATTATATTATAGTTAAAAAAAGAAGCAATAAGTCCCTCTTTCTATTATGTTCACAGTTACATGATGCAAAACCAGATTCAGCATACATATTTACGCAAGGATTATCCGAATTATAACAACTATTGCAATACAAAATTGCAAATACTCTTCTCGACTAGACTGTTATAAACATTCAACAACTCTAAATTTATTAAATTTTTGTTTAGTTTTGTATAAAGTTGTTGCTTTTAGACAGTTGCGTGAAATGGTCAAGTATACCCTTTACTACTTTGATATTCGTGGACGTGGAGAAGCAATCCGACAACTCTTTAAGCTAGCTAATGTTGACTTTGAGGATAAGAGAATAACACACGAGGAATGGTCTGTACTCAAAGGAGGTTAGACTATAAATAATAAGAACCTACTATTATCTGATTCAAGAGGAATAATGAAGTGTTACTTGCACGTTTTAAGGAAATTTTGCCTATATTTTCGATTTTCGAATACGAATATTTTAAACGAGATTTTTTTAAACACTCCATTATATATCTTCATAAGATTATAAGCCTAATTTCATAAAAGAACATTGTTCCTCTAAATCACCATGTATTCAATCCGGTTCATATTTTAATAGTTTGGGAAATAAAGTTTCTTTAACTGCTCCTTATTAGCACCCTTCTGTCCGAATATACGCTTCTCAAAAGAGTAGTGTCAACGAGTCTTTAGAATTAAATTAATCCCTAGTTGTATTCTAACGCATACATTTCTTTTTTCTAGAAATGCCGCTTGGTCAAGTGCCTGTACTTGAAGTAGATGGATTCAAATTAGCTCAGACAACTGCTATTCTCAGATTTCTCGGAAGAGAATTCGGTTAGTTTATCCAAAAATCAACAAACTTGTCATCCCAGTGCCAAAACTTGGAAAATAAGTTCCTTTCAAAAATCTAAGGGTGTCATTGAATCCTTTTATATACAAATAATGGATTACGATAATATTCAGGACTTGACGGATCAACTCCTCTGGAATCGGCAAAACTCGACATGATAGCCGAATTTATTCAGGATGAGATGTTCAAGGCTCCGGGATTCCTGCGATGGGCCAGGGTGATTTTGGGAGTTATCGAAGTTGACAACAAGGTCAGTTGAAATTCTGAAAATAGATATATTTTCGTTTACACAATGTTTTTAGGACACTTTCTACAAAGATGAGGTTGAGCCAGAAATTGAACTATTTGCGCCGACTATTGAGAAATTCCTACTGGATAATGGAGAAAACGGTCTTTTTCTTGGGGATAAGGAAACATGGGTAGATATCTTTGTAGCCGATATGTTTTCCCGTTACCAAGACTTTGGAGCAGCAGATGCACTATCAGCATATCCACTATTGGAGGTTTGTAGCTAACTTAATAGGATAGTAGAGGACAATCCTAGTACATCGGAGTAAATCACTAGAGCTTAATAGCTTCAATACCGGAAAGGGTAAACCGCAAGTATATTCAAAGTAAATATATAAAAATATAAGAAAGTTCAAATGTATAACATTTATAGGCTCTTATTACTCGTATTCATAACATTCCGGCCATCAAGGAGCACATTGCTAGTCGGCCACAACGTCCAGCTTAAACCTAAGGAAGACTACTTTTACATAATCTTACTAGCTTTATCAACATATATTTTATAATCAACGTAATTTGTATAGAAGGTTAATAAATGTTTTAAATATAAGTTGTCCTTATAAAAACATCGATAATTGTTTTCCCCAGATAATTCTAACTAAATTTGCAAGTTGCTTTTTGATATTTTTTTTTTGATATTTAAGAGACTAGATGTAAAATGCTTTATTCTTTATACACAAACAATCATTCAAATACAATTTTCTTTTTGAATTCACTTAATATTCGTCGCTGTTCTCCTTCTGTTGTCTTCTGATATGATGACGGTTTCTTGGAATTGTGTTCACTTTTGGCACTCCCCCGACAACTCCAGACTCGATTCCACACTCATCGACTCCACGAAGAATACGGAAGAATCCTGAATAGCATGTTGTTATTGAATAAAACAGTATTGAAAATGTGGCGTGTTTAAAGATAAGGAACTCAAATCGCGTGGTTAAGTATTGTTATGTTTTACCTAATTTTTCACAATTACCAACCCTAGGCTTCAAGTTGGAAGTTAAATTTTTTCTCATTCATTTGCATAGCTATGCAATTTGTATAGTCGCACAATTTAGAACAGTTAGAACCTTAAGCTTATTCTACAATAGAAGCAGTATTTTATGTTATATGTTAGATAATAATTCCGTTAACCATTTATTTATATTCGGTAACTCACCATCCTCTCCGAAGTCAGTGTTCCAGCTGTTGGCAATGAGCCAATAGGGCATTCCCTGGTCGACTCCCCAGCCAATCATCTTAACGGCATGACCACCTCCGAGCTTACCGGCGGTGTGCTGAAATTAATCATACTTCTATATTTCAAGCCACAACTTCTTTTTATAACAAGTTCTTTTTCATGCTTTGAGATGCTTTTTATTCTAATTTAACGAACTTACAACATAAACTCCAGATTCGTAATGGAGGAAGTCCTCATAAACCTCAAATGCGACTTCAACGGGTCCGTGTGCCATAATCTCCTTCTGAATTGCCTCAACGTCATCCTTGACTCCATAAGCAGAGCGACCTAAACCATTATCATAGACCATATAAACCATGATAAGATCGAAACTATTTTTCCAAAAACAATTTGAGTATAAGAAGCCATATAACCAGATGCCGGACTTGCTTGGACTAAAGGTTTCCGGCATTGAATTCTTACCAAAAACAGCTGTTTAAAAAGCTCCGTTACTTTTTTGTTTGCTTACCGTAGAATTTATCTTCAGAGTAGGTCTTGTCAGTGTATCCAGAGACGCACTTCTTCTCACACTTAGGAGTAGGGTACAGATCGTGTGGACAGGGCTCAAAGTGATGTTTAGTGGAGTGGTGTTCGCATGGGGGGAATGGATAAGGCTAAAAAGAGAAATATATATAAAACTTTTGAATATAGAGAGGTACAGTATCGTCTAAATGTAAGAAATTAAATTAAAATGAGATTAAACATTCTAGTATTCTTATAATTATAGATGGGCTTAATCATACTAACCTTGCATCCTTCCTTAGTGGTAAAGTTACTTCCAGTTACAATTCCTTCCTTAACCCAGTACTTCCAGGCAGCAAGTGGGTCTCCACCGTTACATCTGCAAATGTCTAGATAGTTGATTAATTTCGGGTACTAATTATATATTCAATGTTTGTGAACTAGTTATTGGGTGGTTAAGCATTCTTCTACCTTATATATAAACCCCTACAATCAGTTTTTGCCAGTGCTTTTTAAAGATATTCATACATTATTGATTCTGTTTTCTTATCATTTCTACAGTTACTGACCGCTAAGATGCCTTATCAACTGGACAAAAAGTCAGCTGGTCGCCTGTATTCATTCTATTTTAAATGAGGTTCTATTTTTGATTCTAATCACGAAAGGTTAAATAAATATTGAAAATGATATGAAAGATTTTGGTATTTGTGATTTATTGAGGAAAGAATGTAAAAGATTGTTGTACAATAGTTTTAGCCACGGGTGAACTTTGAAATTATACACGTATTCTTGGGGAAATTCTGTAAAGGAAGCATTCTAGAACTAATGTCATAGAATGCCTCATACTTGTAGAACGGTTAGGTTCTATTCCAGCCGTTTCAAGTCAAATCCCTAATTTTATTGCTAGCCTATTCAATATTGAATTTGATCTGCTTCCCTATTCTCGGAGACCAGAGCCTAGGTTTTGAGGATTTCGGCAATATTACTGTGTTTAAGTAAAATGAGCTACCATGTACATACCCGAATCCGCAGCTCTTACAGCAAGAGAGAAGATCATCAGCAGAAAGAGATACTTCTGTCTTGCCTCCAGTAGCAATACAGATACGGTCAGAGATTGCCTCAACTGCCCCGAAAGCCCAGCAGGAACCTGTAATAAAGTTTGTAACTAGGCTAAGCTATAGAGACACTAAGAGTAGAGTACGTTAAATATTTCAGATATCTTGCTGTGTGTCGTACATACCGCAGCTACTTTGGTCTCTGATAGCCTTGATGGATTCACATTCTGGCCACTGCTCGCGAGAGTCGAATGACTCTGGAATGTCTACTTTGTCGTCCTTGGTGGCGGAGAGATGTTTCTTGGCCTAAACGTTGAACATAGAAATTTTTCCATACTTTATCCATCTTTTTCTAAATTTGAATAAGCAATATCATTCTCAAATGCGTTGTTTATGATCTCTATCTTCATACCTTAACAGAGAGTCTGACATGGTTCACACCCATCATTCCCCATTTGGTTACATCGGGCAGGTTTTCGAATCTCTGGCTCTTCTTGGCCTTCCATAGTTTCTGGTTCTGGTTGATGTATCTCACAAGGTCATCTCCTTCAAGCTTCTCTAGTTCGTCGTCAATCTTGCGGTTACGATACTGTTCTAAAACACAAAACATACTCGAACCATAAGTTTAAATTGTATTTTGGATTAAATGTTAGATATAGTCCGTTTTCGGAAATGTTTGAAACCAGTTGGATGTAGACTCACCAAGATTAGAGACTCTTCTTGGACTCTGTTTGACTTCGAGTTCAATAGAAGAAGAATCGTCTTCATAGGTTCTTCTGGCTAGCACTACTGATGCGAAAGACAGTAAGAGAAAGAGTTTCTGAAAAAGGAAGAATGTATTCTCAAAATCTTTAACAGTTTTTTCACAATCCTAACAACAACTTGTTCTAACCGCTAGTTCCAATAAATAAGTTTAAAGGAGACAGGCTTGTTTTGAATAGTGCCTAGAGCTTTAGGTTTCATCTATGAGTTGTATATATTTTGGATCGGCACACTTTGAAAATAGCGCCGCGTTCCAAGAAAGCTTAATTTCTTTTGAGCCGTTAAAAATAATTTGGGTCCGACAGAGTTCAGCGGCGTTGTGGCAAGAGGGACAGATTAAAAATTCAAAGAGCACTTACCATATAGGCAGCTGTCTGTTTGTGTATAGACTGACATTCTTATCGGTCATTAACTCTATTTAAATCCTCTTTTTGGCGCCCTTATCACTTCGCCGTCAAATGACCAGATAATAGTAAATGTCCACTAAAAACGTTCACTTGCCTGTTAAGGAGGTTCGAACGATGCAAACAAACTAGCAAAGATAGGTCTTGCCAGGTATAACATTGAACTTACGGTACCCGATGTATTATTATAGAATTTTACGATTTGAAGGAATGGTTTATGGTGTTTCTTTTATTGTTATATATTTAGAGTGCTGTTCAACATGTCAATCATTCCAGTTTAATTTCAAGCCTTCAATTTCAAACAAAAAGAAATTCTGCTGTTCCAATGTTATTAGTCGATTTAAGCAGATATCTACGTTAAGTAGTCCTATGTCTGCATCCTACTACATAATCATTGACTAAGGAATTCAAACAAACGACGTCGGATGATTGACTTGGCCTGAGTTTATCAGTTCTGTACATGGTACTAACTGCCATTCATTATCATATTTTATTAAGCAAAAGAGCGCTAAAACCAAATAACTAGAAGAGAAAACATTTAAAACAAGAAGAACTTTTATTCTAGAAAACAAAAACAAACATCGAAAAAGAGATCCGAGAGAAAGACCGTTATGAAGGGAAATCACATTATGAGGGACATAATAATATACCTTATAGAAGAAGAAAGAGTTTTGGAATGTATATCAGGGGCCGTATTCATAAAGTTACTTGCAGCCATATTTATAAATTTAACATATGCCTATGACTATTAGGGCAGGGTAACATTATAGATACTGTATTTATGAATATGGACCATATATTTGGGATTTATAGATTGTAAATATAGTGTGTACTAAGAGCTAGATTGGCGCGGTTACCTAAGTAGAAGCGGTGTTATATACATAGGAATAGAAAATGGATGGGCTGGAAGCCTTTTCTTAAAAAGTATATTTATTTTATTCTAACACTGCCTCTTCACAGGATACCATTTTATACACCTAGTTCTTGTATTAGACTCTATTGAAACAGACTGTACCAAGTATGCTAGTGGATTACTAGAGTAGTTTGAAAGAGCGGCTAGCGTATTTTATCGGTTGTAGAATGTGTAAGGCCTATAGTTTGTATCAAGAGTTAGCTTTACCAGCGCATTAATCAGGGGACGCATCTATGTTATTAAAATATTAAGATAAAATCATCGGTGGATTTCGAACCTTTTCTTTGAAAGTACATTCATTTTAATCAAACCTCACCACTCTCCAGAATACAGCGCTGGAAACGTAGCTCGTAGTACAGACTATACAATCGGAGTCCAGGATTTAAGATCCTAAAGTTCGACAGAGTTTCATCCCTTTAAAAAAAATATGTATGATAAAGTGCTCAGAGATATTTTGCTAAACATTCCCGGTATAAAAATAGAAAAAAAAGATTAAAAAATGAATAATTTGAAGTTGTCGAATGTGTTAATTTATAGTATAGTCGATTGGTCACAGAGCCATTGTCGGAAGTTTTGGTAAAATCGGACTAGAGCAGGGCGTCTGCCTAATGCCTCAGGACATAGGCACGAATGAATGAAGAGAACCTCGAATAGAGCGAACGATACCGAGTTTGCCTGAATAGTGAACTATTAATTGCATTTAAGAACTTTGATCACGCTTAAGCGTCTATGTATTGTCCATTTTAAGACCTAGGTTTCCAGCGCGGTATCCCGAGCAGGGCGCTGTGTTATATAAAATGAATGTCTCAGACACGGATTCGCGACCTGCATGCGGGTTTGCAGGTCGCCATATGCTGACTACGAAATTGGTCAGCATATGGCGATAAGCAGGTCAGGATATGGCGGGTTGCTCGTCAGCATGCCAGGATATGGTCAGGATCCTGCGACCTGCGCGCGATACGGCGTTCAGGTTGCCATATCCTCGCGTGCAGGTCGCGAACCAGTGTCTGAGTTAGCGATTGGGACAAGTACACGGGGCCGGTTCCTGCAGACATACTAATAGCTGGGCCCGGGCAGAAAGCCCCATTGGCCACTACGTTGTTGTGTGAGTTTTATTTTTTACACCTGTAAAGTAACTGTCACTCATCTGACTGCAACAGGGGCCGCTCCGGCATAAAATGAAATGATAGCCCTACGAACCGCTGGATACTGGATCACAATGTGATTGATCGTTATATTATCGTATTCCTGTGCAACACCGAGGTGTCGTTCTCGATTTTACTACACTCAAACAATTATCTTTTAAAGATAGGGTGTTGTCTAATTATTTTACTCAAATATGAACTCCAAGGCTTATTTTTATTTTTGCCCCGATTAGCAGGCTTCGAGAAGTAAACTAACCGCCTTTGTTCCGCGGTAAGCTCCATTAACTATAAGCATTTGACGACCAATCGATGGAATAACTGTCTCTAGATAATTCTGGTCCATTTTCAGTTTTGTACCTGTTAAACGGTAGGATAAATTACTATTAAAATAATAGAAGATTATGTTGTATCAATCAGGGCCGTGCGGATCTCACTTTTTTGGTCTATCCGAATCTGTATCCGAAAAAATCGGAGATCTTTTGGCTAAATCCATCCGGAAGCTATTTCCCGATTGATTCCGCTAAAAAGTACCGGATCTCATGCCGGATTCGGAACCGATCTAGATCCGCAAGGTGCTGATGGCATCAATAGCAATCAATCTCAGCGTAGTTACTTATAAAAGTAAAGCTATTTTACAACTGTAATCCTTGAGTAAAACATACCGTCTTCCATTTTCACAACTGCCTTGTATTCGTCTATTAGCGAGATGACTTCTCCTTTTGTTTTATAGAACTCATCGCCGAGCTTCTTTGTGATGATCTTAAAAGATGTATCTAATAACTTAAGCTTTAATAAGAAAGACAAGCTGTTCCGGTTGGGATTTGCAGCTGGTCACCCGTTTGGTTTATATAGTCTCTGACAGAGGTGGTCATGGGTTACCCGCCCCGGCCAAGGTCCACTTCAGTAAACGTGGCCCTCGTCTCTGGCTTGGTTGACTAAAACCTGGCAATTGAAACTCAGAGCGTATCGTTCAGACAGTTCAGAACAACTCGGAACGCATCGCTCGGTAGATTGAAACTTGTTTACCTTTCGGTGGTTAAGTGTTTCATTTAAAATAAGTGTTCTATGTAAAGTTTTAAACCTGAAACTTACATAAGATATATTAAATGAATCATAGTCGGCCCAAGTGCTATTTGCGATATAGTTTGCCCGTTCTCAAAAGCTTGAATTTCTCTAGACTATCCTCTTGCCGACCTACCTTGACTATAATTCCTTCATGTAGCCAATAGTCCTTTCTGTTATTGCGTTCCTTTTTTCGTTCTTCCATTTCTCGGATTTCATCAAGGGCCGATTTCTTCTTTTCATGGCGAGAAGCTGAAGTGAATGGTAACGTCTCAGATATTGGGTAATGTTATATAGTCTGTAACAAGCGCTAAATGTCCAGCGCAGTATTAGGGGAAACAGCGGTGTTTCAGTAAAAGTAAATCGGTAATCCGTGAATTGGAAGGATTTTCTTTAAAAGTACATTTATTTTTTTAACACAGCTTCCCTCTCGTGATACCGCGCTGAAACCTAGTTCTTTAAATCTAGTTGGGATTTGCCAGGCCAGGTCAGTGAAACTTAGATCAGCTTAACAGGACAGAAGTGAAGCAGCAGAGTTATTATCATAAATTATTGTATCAGCTAAATCTAGTTCTTGTGTTGAATACAATCGGCAAATAAATTATAGATATAATAAACAAGGCCGACGTCCAAACTTTCAAACGGACTACTCAGTTTTGAGTCTGCCCACTGGCCCGGCCCGTTGATTCTGGAGTTTGGGAGTGAACAGTTTGAGCAAAGAACAAACTTACAAGCTTTTCTGTCACGACTTCTACTACGGCTTCTACTTCTATCTCTTGGTCTTGCATCTCTACTATGTCGATTCTGACGGTCTCTTTGTCTTGAATCATCCGGTTCTTCTTTTTTAACACTCCGTTGCTGCTGGTCGAACACCGACCGCCCCATACTGGTACTAGGCTTTGACAAATCCTAAAACATTAGTATTTATAGTGAAAAGCAAAAGTAAATAAGCCATACTAAGTATTCAAGTGCCATTTTGGAGGACATTTTCTTTTGACTTTTAATAAATACGCCAGGGCCTTGTTTATTGTAAGCCCGTAGTCGTTTTTATGTTTCATGCACCCAAAGACTGAATGTTAGAAAGCAGCCGTCTCTGTTCAGAAGATTACGGAATGAATGGCCGAAGCCCTGCCTCGAAGAAATCTACTATTATAGTGATACGAGTGATACAGGAAATACTTTTTTTAAATACTTTTTAATACACCGTAGACTGTCACGCAACTTCGTTGCCTGCGCGGTATCATGAAGGGCAGCGGTGTCAGATAAAAATTAATGAAGAATCTATTGATTGTGGGGGAGGGGGGTTTTCAAGAGTGAATGTATGTGTATAAAACACCACCGCCCATCACTACATAGCGCTGGAGCCTGATTCTGTTGGCTGACTTTAGAGTAGTCTTTACTATAGTCCATCTCAAGACCTAGGTTTCCAGCGCGGTATCACGAGCGGGGCGGTGTGTTATAAAAAAGGAATGTGTTTTTGGAGAAAACGCACCATGTTGAACGATTTTACATTTATTTTTTATAGCACTGTACCCCTCTCGTGATACCGCGCTGGAAATCTAGGTCTTGAGATAGACTATATATACTATATACTAAACAAAATATATTATCTATTAAATACTCTATTATACATACCTCCGGTGTAGGCTTTATATCACCCCCTAATCCTAGATTCAATGTAATCTTTTCTGCCTCATTGTCACGTATTAGCTCGGTAGCTCGGTGTTCAATCACTTCGCCTTGCAGCTCGAGAGCTCTAAATACGAAGATGTTAAAGCAAATTTAGATAATTCTAAAAGTTTCTAAGAAAGGGGGGCGTAGTTCCAACGGTCTGGCTACTATAAACTCCTTCTGGGTTACTCGTTCCTGTCCGGCACGGCCACTGGTTTCCCGGTCCTAGGATTTGTTTTCAGTTGGTTCAGATTGTCATATAGCATTACTCTTATGGTTAGTATAGTCAGCGCCAAGAGTAATGATGGAGTGTATAGAATTCAACGCTCATCTGAACTCCTTTGCGAGCACCACGCCAGCATCTGGCGGCTATTCTCTGTTCAATATTGTACTTTGAAAGTACGCGCCTGCAATTTACCCACAAGTGCGGTGTTAAAAATACTATAAATAGCCAAATGACCCTTCATTATTACTTTCGGTGCTGACTATAAGTCTCACTGAATGGGACGATTACACTTTACTTATAGTAGTTTGTATTGTAGTACTAGTATTGAAGTATAGCATTATAGTTTGCTTAACTGTATTATTATTTACTTTTATGGATTATATAGTCGGATTCAAAAGTAATACGGCCGTGTTAATAAACAGGAGTGTTACAATATTTTGTCTGAGTAAGGTAGAACGAAAGCAAGTTTGCTTTCTTCTGATTTCGCGCGCGTAGAATGCCAGCTGGTGCAGTGTTAAAAATAACAAAATACGCAGCCTACACGGCGGTATTACTTTTGAATCTGACTATATATCCTTTGCGTTGGGAAACAGCAAAATGAACTTGTTTAATTCAAATATATATATATATATATATATATATATATAATACATTTGTTGCCAAAGGTTGTCAAGCAACTAATCAAAATATCCGTAAAAAAGACAAAAATTACCTATTTTCTCAGGATTTTCCAATAATTAGAACCCGAAAATAGGTTAAAAATCATTTAGTCTAATAATGCTAACTATAGGCAACAGTACATTCTTAAACAACTGCCATTCAAGTAAGACCTCTCACCGGGCAAGCCTTTTTATAATAGTATATTGAGCTTAAAAGAGTCAAATCGGGTGTAAAAATCGGAAATTCTCAGATTTCCAGCCCGCCGGGCCGGGCCGGATATTTAAATTTACTCGTTGTGCCCGGGCTTTCCCTGAGAGCTTCGTAATAAATTAACATAACTGTTGTAACGATTATAGACAAAACGCATTAGAGAAATCAGCAAAAGAAAATGTTTCAAGAATTTGGAAGAGTATTCGGTTCTACCACAATACAGTTTTGCTTTGAGGGTCGACAGAAAATAAAATAAACTGCGAAATAAAAAGCCCGTGAGTATCTACGTTATAGTCGGATTCAAAAGTAGTAACGCCGTGTTAAGAAGCAGGAGTGTTGCAATATTTTGTCTGAGTAAGCTAGTGTGAAAGCAAGTTTGCAATCGGCTGATACCGCGCGCGTAGAATGCAAGCAGACGCAGTGGTAGAAATGACGAAATACGCAGCATAAACGGCCTCCTTACTTTTGAATCTGACTATATAAACTTTAATCTTTTAACACCGCTTACCGCTGTGCCCTCTCATGTATCTGCTGCTGCTGTCTTTCTTCATCATCTTTTTCTGCCTTTACTTTTCTAACTTCTTCTTCCTTTCTTAGCACTTCTTCTTTGTCGATAAATTGAATAAACCAGCCTACAATATATAAATTAATATAATAATAGACTAGGTAGTTATTTGTGTTCTACTTTTATATTGTATGAAATAGTCCGTTTCAGAACCTGGTACTGCAAGCGGCGTTTGTACTTAACGTGCCCCCTTCAAAAGTACAATTTTACTCGGGCAAAATTACTTTTTCCCCCATAAAGCCGGTTATAACGGCACGTTAACTACAAATGGCGCAGTCTAGGGTTCAAAACAGAATATATAAGTTAGTAACCTTACATTTAATTAATATTAAACTACCTTTTTCTCCTTCTGTTTTATCTACTTTACATTGTCCGGAACTTCCCAGATGCTGTACAAAGCCACCAAGTGAATGCCATCTAGTAGCAGTCATATGCACATGATTCTGTAACATTCGAATATAATAAAGTAATAATAATAATAAAATATATTATGGTAAATTTAGAAATATTATAAACACAGTGATTTAATAAAGTTATAGAGTTTATTTAGTTCATTAGGTAATACTAAACTTATAAAATGAGAAAATGACTTAACTGTTTCGTTTCGTCATTGTCAGGGGTCCGCAAACCAGGAGAAATGTTTACGATTTTAAATAATTTAGCATTAATATAAATATATATATAATATATATAGTAATGTATTAAATATTGTTATTATTATAATATTTTTATAAAAATCCTGGCCCGCAACTGCGTAGTCCTGGCCATTGTCCTGGACGAAGTAACAATAAACTGTTGCCTACCTTTTCTCGAATGATCTCCTGATACACTTCATTGGCTCGGACCCTCCGTGATCCATACGAATTTTTAAGAATCTGAAAATATAAATGATTTTATTCTAAAAAGTTCTAAAAAGTAAAAATATAAGCAAAAGTTGATCATCTGGTTTAAAGTAAATTCTAACTACATTGATTCTTTAGACCCGACTCCTTTCGATTAGTAGTTGTAAAAATTTACTCCATATAATTCTAATTTAGCGTATTTTCAACAAATAAGAAAGTTAATCAAATGAAATCTTTCTAATGTTTTCTATTGATCTCTTATGTTGTATGCTATAATATATGTACATATTCTATTCTATATCATTATGTTAGAATCTGCTGCAAGAGCTCCGTTTGCAGCGTAGTAGCATAAGTAGCAACGGTGTTGTTAAAAAGTGTGAGATTCTCGGTGGATGTGGGGGATTTTACTATAAAAGTATATTTATTTTGTATAGCACCTCTGTTCTGCAGCCTACTGCGATGGAAACCTACTCTTTGCAACAGAATATTACAGTATGTGATAGTTTCGTTAACTTGTTAACATGCCAAAACCAGCGAGTGTGCTTTTATTGCCGAGAAATTTTTAAATCTGCCTTCTTCTACAAAAAGAGTAAGATCAGCAGGTTGTCCTTGTAGAGCCACCATTCCAGAGTCGGGGTTTTCTTGGTGAGAGTTGTTGGGCTTTTTCTTAACCATTAAGAATGAATACTTCCACCTAGTGTGCTATATATATATAAACTTACAAATAAAAAGTTTTCCTCGAATTCCCTGCTGAACTGTTTAACATAAGCGTCGGTGTTCTCAGCTACGAGCAGAAGTTGACGTTGATGTGCTTCCGATGAAAGATGACACTTGAAGCCGTTAGCATCCCTGCATTGCTTTTGACACATTTCACAGTACCTAAATAAATAATAATATAGTATTATTATTAAATTTTACGTTATTATTATTTGTATTAATAATAATATTAATATTATTGTAGTAGCTTACCATCGAAGTTTTTGGAGTCCTTTCGACTTTACTCGGTTTGCCAATTCTTTGGGGGTTCCTTTCTCGTGTTTACCCATTTTCTGTAATTTGTAAAATTAATTATAATTATAAATATATAAATAAAAGAAGCAATACAAATTGGAATTGGATGAAGACGGTGAATTCGAATAAGTAGATTGCATGCAGTGTCGTAAATATACACGCGGACGAGTTTAATTTGTGGGGGACAGGGCGGGTGGCTAACCGTTTGTTGCCTTTATGCTACACGGTGTAGCAAGTAGGGCTTGGCCAGGCCAGGTTAGGGAAACCTAGATCAGCTCAAGAGGACAGAAGTGAATCAGTTGCAAAATGATGTTAGGCGAAAAATGTTATAATCATATATTATTGTAACAGCTATTAATTGTGTGTAAAAGTATTGGTAACTATTGCTGAACGGTACGCATAAGATATGCTCTATTGGTGTGTTACAGGTAGATCATTCAGCGTGCCGGCCCCAGATTGGAAGTTCTGATTACCGGGCTGAGCAAGACCAGGCCAGGATGTTGGCATCTGAGCTCCGACCACCATCCTTGATCTATTAAGAAGGGCTGGGTAAAGCCCGGCGGGCCCGGCTGATTTCTCAAATTTTCGGCCCTGACTACAAGTATTTTGAAAGTTCTGCACGGGCGGCCCAATGACTTTAAACACTCGCGGTATTAAGCACATTTTATGCCAGAATATGGCCTTTCTGTTTCTGTTCTTCAATATAAATACATTCAGGACTTTTATCTTTTGTCCCCACAGTTTTCAAAAAGATCGGCCGCCCGGACTCGGCCCTGCGTTTACCAGACCCGAGGCCTTATGTATGGAAACAGGAAAACGCCGTTTCCATGCATGCATACGGGCTTATGTTGGCGCCGCAGGCGGGCGGGCTATGCAACAGGCTATACAATAATCCACAATAATTAACACAATCGCCAGTGGTGAGAACTTAATGAAATTATAAAAAGACAGGGCCGGCACTCTCTATAATCGAAATGGGGCCAAGTAAAATACTAAGTTTGCAAAATTTTGAATTCCACTCTTCTAAAATAAGTTTGACGTAATTGAGAAAATATTACATTTCAAAGCAAATTGGTTTATTCCACAAAAACGATTGTTGACATGTACAAAGAATAAATAGATATATATATATTCAATACAATAATAAGTATAAAGAATTTTAAAGAGAGAAATAATATTAAAAACACGCATTAGATTAAACGATAAATAGGTTGATAACAGGCAATTATTAAATGTAAGATGTAACCAACATGAGAAAGAAATGTATTTCTTGTCAAATAAAGCAAAATACTTATAAAGCATAAAATATAAATATTAACTACTCATAATGTTCTTATATAACTGTTTAAATAACTCATTTTGAACTGGCTGAGACAATAGTTTTACAGTACAAATATCTGTTAATTTAGGTACATTATCACCCAGCCATTCGAATTTAAACGAAACCTTTTCCGCCGAATTAGGTAAATTCCAGAAGAGAAGAAAACCATTATATAGAGTGACTTGTGTGAATCTACAAACAATAAAGTTATTACAAACATTTAAACATAAATATAGAATGTAACGCAATGTTATTTCTAAGTGAATATTAAATAAACCTACTCAAAGGATACTCTTCTTTCCATAACAGTTTCATTTAGCAGATTAACAACCACAATTCGACGATATTCCTGAGGTAGCGGACTGTCTTCCTAAAATCAAATATAAACCCAAATGTTATACAAAATTACTTTTGTATAAACGTTAATGAGCTAGGTTTTTTATTCATCGCAATCAAGTGATTTAGTTTGAAGCAAAGTTTAGGCTTAGGCAGGGCTCGACATGGGCCGGGCCGGCCCGTATTTTCCTCAATAAAAGTTATTTTGGCTAGTTTTGAAAGTTTAAAATAAAAACGAACAAAGTTGATTAACAAAAGTTGTTCAGTTTGAAATTCTCTATCCAAATCTATAAAAAACATAATTATTCCTTGTTATTTGCTGTAATAAGT
>JAQGAV010000228.1:0-40056 GCA_034691345.1 Phasmarhabditis papillosa
AATTCTTTATATATAATAAATATTATACTTCATATAATCGTATAATATAACAATATATAAATCTAAATCATCAGCAATAAATAATACCTGCAACCCACAAGGGTAAATCTGGAGCTGGTGATTGTCCTCTGGACGTGGATGGGATGCAAACCGGCTCAGAGTCGGTCAGCCTTCTTTTTTTGCTCCTTTCTGGATTTGGAGGTGGAGTTCCGTCCTTTTCTTTGTCGGAATCATGGTCTTGATAGTTTCTGTCCGACATCTAAAAATTATAAATAAATATATGTATTTATAAATATAAAATAACCGTAGAAAAACTAATATATATAATAAAATATAAAATAAAAGTAGAAAAACTGAAAAAGGGCGACCCGGAAGAGCGGTGCAGTTTTATTGAACGGGGGATGGTAAAATAAAAATGTCAGTTATCCTAATCCGACAGTTAGAATGAGAAATATGTTTGTAAACCACTTGTTTTAATACATTCAGCTAAAGTTTAAATGTATTTGTTTATTTTAATAACGTTTTGTATGGCATAAAGCTTACTTACGGCAAACGGTTTCATTTATATACTCTGCTAGTGTTGATCGGGGATTTTATTAGCTATCTTTAATTATTACTTAGAAAATGGACATGGACATGACGATTCATTTCTCGGAACATGCTAAAATCCTGTTTAACTTCTGGAAGACAGGATCACTTGGAGGTTAGTAACGACAATAATTTGATGAAACTGGGTCAGTTTAGGCATGGCTGTATCAATGTTCATCACATTTCTACTCTGTATTCTGTATGAAGCGATCAAAGGAATAAGAATATTTATTGCACTCGAACATGCAAAGGTTTGATATTACAATACATAATTATATAAAGAATACAACCTAAAATACAACGAATATGAGTAGTTAAACATAATATAGCAACAATTCTTATTGAATAAAGAAGACTTATGGTTATAGAAACAGATCAAGGTTTATTGAGTACTCAAAGTTATTAAAATATGATAATTTATAATATAATTCTTCAGTCCCGTCGTAACAACCTAAACACGGATGCTTCCATACCTGGAGACAACATCTCCGAAGCTAGTGTTTCATTTGCACCACTTTTACACATTCAAGGGTATACCATAGTACATAAATATGCGTAGATATTTTATTTTAGTTTTACAAAGCGGCTTTTCACACGCTATAGAATCGCCCAAGGAGTATTCTACGGAATTCAGGTTCGTTTCACAACTTTAACTCATAACTCATACCATTGAACTATAGTTTGAACTGTTTTCTCGAATATCAAAATCAACAGTTGCTAAATCCCAATAAAATCCACTAACAATAACAATACATAATCGTCTTACTTAGATTATAACAAAACTTATAAACCATGATATGAATATTAGTTATGAATTATATTTGAGTTTTATCATACCTGTCGAAAAGTGCGGGCCGGGCCGACATTTTGAAGAATTGAGAAAGCCCGGACCTGCCCGACTCGGCCCGCACTTTTTCTTTTACGAACATTTAATAATTTGCAAAACTAATGTTCTCGGCGGGAATCGAACCTGGAGCTCTCGCTCCATATTTTCCTCGATACCGACCGAGTCGGGCCTGCCTGTGCCGGGCCGGGCTTAGAAAATTTGGGTGAGGGGGCCGGGCCGGCGCGTAACAGGTATGTGTTTCATACTGTTTCCTTAATTTACATTATTCTAATGTTTTAGGCTCTATTAGCATATACTCTTATGCTAATAGTTATGACATATAACGGTAACTTAATTCTCAGTGTGGTCGTTGGAGAAGCCGTTGGCTATTTTTTATTTACCGGAACGCCCCTTCTAGAAGGTGCGGTGGCTGATTGTTGCTAAAAGAATAGAATAGCTTTTTCTTTTCGAAAACCATTCGGGATGTGCGGTATGATAGTATTTTCGAAAATAGAAATAACCAGTGTATTTAAAATAAATTTACAACACTGTATCAACTATCATGCGGCACCACCGATCTACGTTTTGAACTAAAGCGCTGTATATTTATTTTGCTGTATTTTTTATTCGAAACTTCATTTTCCTATTTGTATGTGACAGGTTTTCTTCGCTATATCATAAGAGGAAGAGGTGTACTATAAACATAACTGTTTTCAATCACATCATCGATTTCGCATTCTTTTTTATATGACACCGTTCCCCCTTGATAATGTACTGCAAATCTAATTCTTGCCCCACATAATATATTTATCCCAAAGTTTATTCTACCTTGAACAATAGTTTTAATCCCAAACCTTTTGCATTCCATTTGTTTATATTTGTATGTACGAGTATTCCCTTTAACTATTTGCCAGCCCAGAAACCTCGATATAGTCTGTTTCAAAACCAAGACTACATTACGCCGGCCTCATACGATGCCTGGTGTTGTCGCTGGAAAATGCCTTCCCTCTCTTCGGGGGATAGAACTTTTGAAGGCAAAATTTACAACACCGCGCATCGTATGAGGCCGGCGCAGCGAGGTCTTAGTTTTTGAAACAGACTATATATTTGCAGAATCAAAACCCCAGACAAACAATAAACTTTGTATTAATATTTATTAATAAGTTATATATATATATATATATCAATATATACATCAACTTTTTTTGATTCAATTGTTGGAAAGATCTATTTTGACGAATTTGTTTTGGCCATTCTGGCGTAGATTGTATCGTTCCTGAAATAACTTTTTATTTATTGCTGGTCAGTATTATATAAATATATATAATATAAAACTTGTTTCAAATAAATTTACCTGAGCTTGTAGTCGGCTCCCGGTTATTTCTTCAGGTCCAATGTAAGGTTGGTAGTCTGGTATACCAGAACCTGCTCCTTAATTTAAACTTTACATACTTTATATAATATGAATACTACCAATAGATGGAAAATCTGGGAACTTTGTTTCGGCATTACGATCACTAAGGGGAATGGGCCCGTCAACCTGCATTGGTTTTGGGGTTTCCCATTTTGATGGGGCTGGAGGATAGATAGGGTATTGGATATTCTGCTGGCCTCTAAAACAGTAGCCAGTAGTCAACAGCAGAATTACTTTTGAACTACCTTGATAACTGGCTCGAGGAATCAGGCTTAATCATTTGATCCACCTGTGTATTAATGCTGGGCCGATCTTCAATGACAGTTTCTTGGCGATTACCATAAGCAAAAGAATCTAAAATATGTAGTTCATTTATTAACTTTTTATAAGCTTACCATCAGTATTTATATTTTTTACTTCCACTGGAGCTGGAGCAGGGACTTTTGGCTTCAGGTTGAAGTTGACAATACCTGGGGCAAGTGGTATCTGAGGTCGGATGTTAGGTCTAAACAATGAGAAATAGTATTTTACAAACTAAGTTAGTTTAAGAATTTTATTATATTTGTATCAAAACCAACCTTCGGTTAGAATGTCCCTGATTAGACTCTTGATATCTATTAACTGGGCTTGCTCCGCCTTGATTTGCAGCTGATCCCTGGCCCTGTGATTGCATCCCAGATACACCCAGTGGTGGTAAACTGAGTAGTGGAGCTCCCGAAAGAGTGAATCTAAGTAAGAGAATTGTTAAAATTAGTGGGAAATCTTGCTTCTTACTAGTAAAAGGTGGTAGTTAATTAACATATACAAAAGAACATAAGTTTTCAGTTTTTATAAATCAACATAATTAGTTATATAAGTTATTATTACGATTTGGCTATGTAAAATTGGCTATTACTATTAATTTGGTCCTTTGTCTTTTTAACTACAAATTCTTTGCTCCTTAGGCACCCTATACAAGCCCAATACACGACAGATTTGGTGAGAGTGTCGTTATGTTGCCTATAAATTATATATAGGCTATAATAATAGTTTTTTTTACGAATTGGCACAAATTTTCAAATATTGTCACAACTCGTACTTACTTATTCGTTTGACCAGTAGGCGCGAATCTTCCAAGATTTGTGTCGTATCTCTCAAGCGCCCCGGAATTCACAGGTACTATAGGATCATCTCTAGATGGAAGAAACGAGTTAGATGGAGACCTAGCTATGTGAAAAATATGAATAGTTTAACTTTATTCGAGACTAAAAATACATTCATAAAGGCTTAAAAGTGAAATAAACTAACTCTGGATCCTTGGAATATCTTCAATCTGCTTCTTTAGAGCATCGTAGGCTTCCTTAGGGAGCGGGAACGAATTTGCGGCGAATGGACTGAACCATTTAATATAATTTATTAATCTATTTGATTATTGCATGTTACAAGGTTAAAGTTTATAAAACTAAAAAACAAACGAGATACATTGATGAGTTTTGGTTTGTATAAAGGTAATTTTAAAAAGTTGTGAAATAATTCAGTTGGTCTTCTAATTTAAGTACCGTGGGACAGTGTGTGGTAAGGGGGGGGGGGTGCAAAAGTTTTTGTCTTTGAGTAGCCTCTGGATCGAAAACAGTGCTGATAACGTGAGTGCAAACTTTTTCGCACCCGCATCCTTACGCGCGGAATCGAAGGTTTAAAAATAGACTACACATTCAAAACATTTAGCCGTTTCTTATCAATATATGTACTTGCATAGTTACCTTTGGTTCCAAGTATTTCCTTCTTTGACAACTCCATTTCTCAACATATTCCCCTCCAACATCTTCTTTATCTCCTGTGGAATGTTTGTAGATTGCTCCAGAAATTTGACCGCATCTCTCCAGAGTGACGGGCGGGTTTTCAAGAGATCAGCGTCGTCAATATTGGGAATCTAAACAAATTGATTAGCAAAAATATGTTAATATTTGGATATTCTCAATTAGTTATTTTTACCAACCACTTCTTCCGATTCAACTTTTCCCACTGTATGGGGTCGTCCTTGGTTGAAGATGGATGGTGCTATGGATTCTCCGAATAAACTGTTCTGCATAGGGTTTGGTTCTGGTTGAACCTAAAAAGGAAGTTCCAATAATAAGCCTCTAATTTTGTTTATTAAATATCAATTAATATATAATCTATAAATCTATTAATATATAATCTATAGCCTAAATTTTGTTTGAGGAACATAAAAATTCATTACTTGAAATAATAGATATATATTTTTAATCCAAACTTTAAAAATTGTATTTTTATCAGTGAGAAACAACAAGGCCGATATTTTGGAAAAGGGGGACGTTGAAAAAATCAAAAAGGTATGAAGTGCCTAAAAACCGAAATGCCGAGTTTGCCGAACCGAGGACTCTGATCTGGGAAAATGCTCTGCTCTGCTTGTGAGCCCGTTTAACTCCTTTCTACTTACTACTTTATTTGCAGATGGCAGTGAACTGAACAGTTTATCACCAACATCTTGTTTTCTTTCTATTGTTGGTAACTTTGGTCTAATTAGAGGAACTTCTGATTCCTTCTTTTCAAATAGAATGCTGTGTTGTGGTGGAGCGTGTGGGAAACCTAAAAAGAAACATTTCGCATGCATTCAAAAAAGTATAATCTGAAATACTAGTATTTATTATTTTGACATAGATTTTAATGAATTTCTGATATCGGGAATATGCGATACGAATTGAATTATAATATATGGAAGATGCTGGTTTCCCGCGACCCTACGGTCCAGGATCTCGTAAATAAACCGCTGTATAATGATCATTAGATCAAAGCAAAATGGAATTTTACCCCTTTAAGAGAATTCGCGGTTAGGTTTGAAGCAAAAATTATTAACAAGACCTGTTTTCTCTAATGTACTATATCACCCATTCCAATGACTCACCAACTCCAACCGGATTTAATGCCGATGGTTCAATCTTTGTTGGTTGAAATGGCCCTGCTCGGTTATCTGGTGCCTCTTGTTCTATTTTGAATGAAGCGGGTGTGGTTACTAACTGAACAATAGAATTAAACATGACAATTTAAATGAAATACTTACTTCTTCCACTGGTTTCTCAGTAGGTATTGTCTTTCTAATAAGTTTATTTGAGGGTTCTATAGGACTTCCGTTGAGTATAGGAAGTGAATTCGGGGTGGGCACCATCTAAAACATTAGAATAACGTTGGTATATATATTCAGCGCCAAGAGTAATGATGAACTGTAATGAATTAAACGCTCGCCTGAGCCTCTTTTGCGGCTACACACCGTTCAATATTGTAGTTTGCAAGTACCCGCGTGCAACTTGTCGGCAGGTGCGGTGTTAAAAATCCTATAAATATGCAAGTGACCCTCTATTATTACTCTCGGCTCGGACTATATAAGGATAGTCAATTGTTAACATTAGTTAAAAAGTACTTCGTTTAGTTTATATTGGCTTCTAGAGTGCAATTGTTGAAATTTGGTTCTTTAAAGTTAAAGATTGTCTTTCTCGACGCATACTCACCACTTCCTGATTACTTAAAATCTGTACAACCATATTCCTAGCTGGTAATTCCAATGAGCGTAATACAACATCTGTTGCTTGTACTTTCTCATTTCCACTTAGAGACTTATTTCTATTGATTGCGGCTATTTCAGAGAGAGGCTGAAAACTATGATAAACTGAAAAACTATAGGTCCTGCTTTCAATTAAGGTAAAAAGATAAGGCCACACTAATAAACTGAACGTTGGACGGACCCAGACCGTTTTTTTAAAGTATTGTGTATTCGTATTACGAAACACGAGATCACAGATGTTTGGAGCGAAGAATTGAGACTAGGGAACCATAGGAAATGGGACTTCATAGAACAGCACCCAGGGAGTAGAGGCGGCGAATCAGAACAAATTAGCGAGAATTCTGTCTTCGGGGCGATTCGAACCATCAATTTCTAACTTATGAGGCGAAGCTTCTAACCACTGATCCACCACGCCCACATTTTTGCAAAACAAATGATGGAAGTACTTTTAATTACTTGTAAACTGTTGATAGTGTTGTTACTGAGTAAAGAGGTCGTATCGTCTGTATATGAGACGTATTTTATGAGACACTTAGGTAGTTAGTAAACTTTGACGGAAAAAGCCCTAAGAAATGTGACTTTTTAATGTAACCTCTTTATTTTATATTTTATTCAATTTGTTACACTATTAAAAGGAAATTGATAGTTCAAAGGATATGAAAACCTACCACTTAGTAAATAAAATGAGCTTACCTTTCTTAAACTCCTATCTGCTTGCTGTATCAAATTCTCCATGTGTTTATCCTTCTGACTTCTTATAGTCTCAGCTACATCTTTTACTTCTTCTAGAAGTTTACTTGGTAGAATTCCTTTGCGAAGCAGAAAAACCGATACTTCGGTCATCTTTTGCACTATGGCTTTATTGCTAAATAAGTTCGAATAGTTAGTGATTTACTAAGCTTCCAGGTAGATCCGACAATTTTCTTTGGCCGGAAGGTGCAACCTTGTTACTATACTTGAAAAAACTATAGGCATATCTATACAAAAGTAATAAGAAACCCTGTTACTAGAGTTGGGCAGCTCGGCCCGAAAAAACGAGCCCCAGTCCGAAATTGGAGTTTGAGCTCGGCACGAAGCCGTAAAGCTCGTTACGAACTGCAAATTTATTAGAGTTTATTAAAGCATTAGACCTTTAGCTGCAAGCGATTGGTCCTTCGATTATAGCATACACTTAACTGATAATGAGAGCATACCTTTATAATGATTATAAATTCCTTACCACGATGACAAAATTGCCTGAATGTTCTGCAACTTTTGCGGGTCTTCTATTTTTGTCTGTACAAGACCTGTTGCCATCTGAGCAAACTCTCCATCACAATCCGGTTGAATCTACAAGTAAAAGAGTATTATGGGATTTACATTCTCTTCAGAATTATGCGCAGGATGCCATAGCTCTTAATAAAGAATATATTTTCTTCTTAACAAGGCACGAAATCATTCCAGATGACTTTTGGGTTTTCTTGTTTGCAAAGTTGATTATCAGGCCTTTAAAGGTCAGTTAGTCAGCCAACAATTGATAGGGGTCCCCAAATATAATTACTCTGTGCAACATATAATAACTATTACCAAAAATATTTACATTTGAATGTGGTTTGACTGCCAGGCACTTGGACTTTATGTACACTTTTTATTCCTTAATAAGAAAATTAAGATTAAAACAGTTTCAATAATACAGCCCAAGTATAAATATTAAACCAAAAAACAGCTCATAGTTTACGTTTACCTGTTGATTCCATAATTGACTCTCCGAGACGAAAAAACACAAAACAAAAATAATTGGTAATCTCATCGTAGCATAGTTCAGAAAGTTAAAAACACATTTCTATAATTTATAGTCTGAATCAGGAGTTAAATTTCCATTGTAGTATTCGACATAGCAGCGTTGTTCTATACAATTAAATGGAAAATCGGTGGATTGGCCTTTCTGCGAAAGTACATATAGTCTGATTCAAGATGTATAACGGGATTTGGAAATTTTGCGTAAATTTTCGGTTTTCCAATACTTCAGAGCCATTTTCAATGAAATTCTTTTTTTAACTGTCCATTATTACTCTCGAATCGGACTATAGGTTTTTATCTAGCACAGCTTCTCTATATGATGCTGCTCTGAATATCTAGCTCCTGATACAGACTATAGTATTAAGAAAAACAGTTAAATATAAAACATTGGATATATATTTCGAAATACAATAATATATCTATATTAGTAAGTTGCCATATGGGCTGGATTGTGAGTGACCAGTTAGCGGATTCAGTCCAGTTATCTGCCTCATTATACACTTTCACTAGTTTACAAATCAAATAAATGGAAGCCACTACGGATTTAGTTAAACTTCCATAGACAGGGATTAGTTTTACAGAAAGGTGGATAGAAATTATAACTAAATTAAAATTTGTTTGTCAAAACAGGCTATGTCATAGTGACAACCGTTCTATATAACTTCATGATCAAAAAGAAATTAAAATTAAATTCGGACTAGTTTGAGCAAATGATTGGAAGCTATTTTGGATATAGGTGATTTGCAAACCTAAATCAGTTGGGATAAATGATAACTGCTCATTGTTATACAAGAATAATTGCAAGACTAATATTCCTTCCAATAACAGCATGCGTTTCTATATTACAGCTACTCTACTATAACGTCAAAGTTTTTGAATACATTGTAGAACAAACAATTTCAAAAACTCTGTTTATAACCGAAGTCTTTTATATAGCCAACTTATAGCCTGCAGGACTAGTTGAGCCGGAACGGCAAGTATCAACCAACTATCTGTAAATATCTGACAAAACAAAGTATCATATTACAGGTGACAAGTTATAAGTGATCAACAATATAGTAGATCCGAACTTAAATTAAACAAAAAGGATTTGTTTTAGTTGCGAGACAAGAATCAAAAAACACAAAGGGTTATATATTGAGCTATATGTAGTCGCGCAAATGCAATTTCATGTGCAAGGAGCTGTTTCGTTGTTTGCTTTGTATAAGTGACCTATTGTTTCTGAATATTGTTTATAGATTAAATTTCATATATAACAAATGTTTAAAAATAAAAGATTACAATGTGAACGATTTATTTTTAGAGGATTCAATTTGTATTGATGGAATCTGAGTCGGTACAGTTTCTAGTAATATGAGTGACCTAATATGTTTTGACAAAAAAATAGCTGTTGGTTAAAAAAAGTTGATTATTTCACCCGAATCACTCGTATCACAGAAATGGTAGATTTGTTCGAGGCAGAGTTTCGGCCATTCATTCCGGAATCTTCTGTGCAGTGACGGTTCTCTTCTAACATATAGTCTTCAAGGGCACATAACATAATATAAGTAATCTACTGGTTTTCAAAGCCTTCTGCAGCTACGGGGAGTCGAAAGCGTATAAACTAAAAAACTTCATACCCTTTGATAGATGAATATATCCATATAAATTGATAGTCACCACCCTACCTCAGCAAAACATAAAATTTTACAATCGATCGAACATTATCTCGCGTTTCCGTACCTTCTTGGCACTAAAGTCCTTTTTTTGAAAAACTGAAGGTATTGCCATTTTTTGCTTCTGCAGTCTAAATCTCTAGTGTGAAATAGTGTTTGTATTATAGAGGGCGACTATGATAAGAATTTTGTCTAATACTTAGCTGACCATTCTAAGAGGTCAGTTTACATGTGGCAAGACTGTCCTACTGATAATTAAATGACCGCTAATCACAACTAACGTTTCACTTTCTTATTTTTGTCTTTAGACTAACCTCGAATTTAGTTCCTGCTGTAAAACCAATGCAGTGCCGGGCCCTGACGAGTCCGAAAGCCATAAAAATGGTTTTGTAGCTTTTTTGAATCTCTGTAGTTCAAAAGTCAGCTTGATTTCCTGAAAATAGTATTTTGCACCTCAAAGAATGCCAACTTCGCAGTTTTTTAAATAATAATGATATTCATTCGTTTGTATGCTTAGATAATTAGATGTTTCGTAATTAATCCATATGTCGATTGTGTTCTTGGTTCCATTGAGTTTGGTTTTCACGGGCAATTCTTATCCAGTTTTGTCCATATTGTTCAACGGATTTTTTAAACTCAGTCTTTTTTTAGTTCATAAAGTTATGTTCTGTTATAATCCTTTAATATATTTTATTTAAGTATAAACAGCCTTTCAAGGTGGATCCAGATGTGATTTCCACTGGTATCTTTTTAGAATGGGCCGGGCCCGTTGACAGGTCTAAGTATAACCGTATGGCTATTGAAACAGTACTTTGCTGTTTCTTAGTTCACTGTTCATTTCAAAAACCGTCTGTCGAATCACATTTTATGCATGAAGTTATATATTTTTCTTTGAAACTGATTAATAATATCTATTTTATGAGGTTCATAGACGTGAAAAGTGTTCTTAATAAAAAATACCGTATTATTCGTGGAATATCTACCGTATGCCTCAACAGACTTTAAATATTGAACTCTGATCTGTTAATTACAGTGTTCGTTCTATGGATCTTTTTACTTATGTGGCGCAACAGTGTAAAATGATGCTATACATTATTTTTTCTACCGTATTGCCATATAATTTTATGCATCTGTTTAGAAGAAAATGTTAACTGTCCGACCATATTTAGTTGTCCGTAACCAGTTTTGTTATTATAGAGCATTTGAACAACTTTGACGGTTAACCATGTTGGAAACTAACAGTTTTTACATGAATCAAAATAGAATTCTCAAACAAAATACGGATTAGTCATATTTTTTAGCATTTAAATATTATTCTATCTAGCTACCTCTTCCTTTTGGTATGAAGTATACTTTAAAAAGCGCTCAGCTTGGTTTGATATCAAGGAGAATTAAAAATTACGAACGGTGTTCTCAGTTTGAATCTTTAGCTCTTGGTAAAAAAAGTCTAAACTGTGAAAGAGACTATACTAAATCTGATCTAACACTCAACATACGCCAAGGTTGTGTTGCTGGCGCATTAAGTGACATCACTACAATCCCTCTATATATCCAAGTGTCGGTGTCATTAGTAAACAAATACTAGTAATCCGCTAGACTCTAATGCCGAGAGTTCACACATTCATTAAATGGAGGCATGGTTATTTTCAAAGGGAGGAACCGCCATATGGATTGCGGAATGGTATAAACTTAACGGAATTCTCAAGAGAGAAAACTCATCAGGAAAAATTGATAAATCCCTCTGAACAAAGAATTCTAACAAATTTGTTCTGATTCGCCGCCTCCACTCCCTGGGTGCTGCTGTGCTATGAAGTCCCTATTCCTATGGTTCCCTCGTCTGACTTCTTCGCTTCTAATATCTGTGATCTCGTGTTTCATAAAAAAAATAAACAAACTTTAAAAAAAATTGTAATTTGAAGGAAAACTATGATATTTTCCATTGTAGGATGTGTATTTTCTAATTATGTATAGTTCAATTATATTTTTTGAGTCTCCATTTTGTAAGTTAAGTGAATGACTACGGACAAGTAGCCCACCTCGTGATGGTTTAAACTCTTCATTGCTGACAAAATACCCCCGCTCAAGGTCTATAAATAATTGTTTATATTCAAATTATTGCAGAACATTTCCTTTGTGCCATTACAGTAACCCATTCCCCTTGAGATATTGCCAAATTACAGCGGCCCGTTGTGGGGGCCCTCACAACTGTCTTCTTGGCAAGACCAAACGGCCTTTTGTCCATGAAATCGCAAGCGGGGTCTCCCCCAACTGGGATCCGCCCAGCATTGTGTCTGAATAATTATCAGCAGGAAAGGGGGGAATAAAGCATGTAAACAACAGTTTCTTGATGTTTGTTCTCTAAGATTAATATAATGACTATAGTGTCAGCCAGTTAACGTGTATTATGTTGGTAACAATGTTTTTATAAATATACAAGACGGATTCATAAGCTTAATTATTTCTGATAGTATGAACGGCGCGAGCTATATCTCTCTAAGGTAACAAAACCAGACCATTTAGGTCAACTTTATCCTCTATTGAACTCAGTTTTGAACTTTGTCTTGTGAATATAGGCCCATTCCTCATTTACTATTGCTTAACTTATCGACTGCTCAAATGTCGCTCTCGGGAGTAAGCTACATTAAACTATGTCAAGCTCGTTAAGAATGAAACTATCGCGTGTGAGCCAAAGCTGCGAATTTCACGGTCAGGCCCGGCCGGGGCCGAAAATTTGAGAAACGAGACCGGGCCGGCATTTTCACCAGCCCTAGTGTGAAATAGACAAGAGCCGGGGCCGATTTTTTGGGAAATTGGGACGGGCGCAGATGGAGCCGAACATTTGATACGGAGCCGGCCCGGCCGGCCTGTTTCCACCCCTGGCGTGCTCAATCAAAAAGTTGTCGAAATTGCAGAGTGCATTTTCGACTATATTGTAACTAGTGCTTACTCCTCTGAAACGCTCACACCGAAGCGAATCAAGCATATTTCGGTCCGGAAGACCTATGCCGGAGAATATTCTGATCTCACAGTTAGATCGGAGCGGGAAACTAATTCACTCAAACATATCAGCAATGATGTATGCTTTTGGCGCGCTACTACATAAATATAAAAGCGAATACAAATTAATAAGACATAGAAAAATTATAAAATATAAAAGACCGACCCTACCCCCGGTGGTTATCCCCATCTAAAAATGATGACATTTCGAATATATACGCCTGCGTACGCAGCAGTTGCGTAGTGGGTTTTCGCAACATCCCATATTTTTGCTATCTCGTTTCAAATCGGTTATGATTATTTCCGACAAAAGTAACTCTTTTTCTAAAATTTAGTTGATTCTGGGTACTCCAAAGACAGCAAACTAGCTTCTTCTCAATCTGATCTTGTCACAGACTAAATAGTTCTTTCCATCCGTTACCAGACAGTGGATATTATTTGTATTTTGGCCTTGTATTTAAACTAATTTTGTCGTTGAAATATTAAGTTGACCAACAGCAGCGCTATTATCATTAGGCCATGTCCAACACACGCCAACTGAATGCCCAATGACACGGACCGTTACCGCAAAACACCAATAATCAACAAAGAACATTTCAATTTATGTTAATTTTGAAAAGTTACACTTAGATGATTTTGACTTGTAGTTCACAAAATGTTAATTTTTCTGGTATAGTTTATTTAGTTTATTTTTGAAAATTTTTCAATAAGATTGAAATTGGGGCATTTGAGTTAAAATGATTAGGGTAGGCTCCGAACTTCCAACTTCGGATTATTCAAGCTATGATGGTGAATATTGTTTTATATATATAAAGCAAACAATTTTAAAAATGTAATTATCTTTTAATTAATGTATAAACAAGCGGGCGCCAAGCTCATCTCGATAGATTAGACTGACCTCGGTAACCTAGTTACCTTTCAAAGATAAATTTTAATATATATTTTACAATATTTTGTTCATAATTTTGTAACTTCCTCATTTGCCTTTTCTTACTGACCGACTCAGCTAGCAACGAAATCAGTAACCTTTTATATTGATTCTTATCTTCGAAAATTTCGTATTCTAAAAATATCAATGAACTTTTCCCCCCCATTTATTTGATAGTTCATGGTTAAAGTTTCCCATGGAAAACCTTTTTAAAGAATAGAATAGCTATACTTATAATATTTTGTGTATGTTTACAAGATTGTATCCAATGTTGCCAAAATATTGTATAAACACAAAAATCATCGATTAACCTGACCTGGTGGTCCGTTGTCTGTGTCTCTACGGGTTATACTCTCTAGCTATGGGGTAGCCCCTCTGAGCACTGATCTATATCATAGTGATGTATCGATTATAACAATATTATATATATATATATATAATGTTTATCTTATTATTATTTATAACGCTCAAAGCTCCCAAGAGTTGAGGCAACTTCATATTTTGACATGAGGCTTAAATTTTTTCTGACAAGAAGTCGCTATCTTACATAGTCGACGGACGAATCGCTTGCAGCTAAAGGTCTAATTATTATAATTCGAGCGCATAATTATATCGGTTCCTTGTATGTTTTCTTTTGATTTTCGCGCTCCTTCTAGATTCCACCGTACACCCCTGCAAACAATTCAACCGTCGACTATAGTTATTTTCAACGTTTTCAAATAATTAAGGAAACTGGCATGTTGACTATAATTTTGTTTTGTAGTTTTGAAGTATATAATTCGTTTTTGACCAAATCCAAACGTTGACTTTACAACCTACACAAGGTGGTCCCATATTCTAAAAACAAAAACAGAAAACACCTTATTTGAGAGTGTTGTCTATCACTAGCGTGTTTTTTATCAGTAGAGCATGTTTACCTATTTTCAAACTTATTTTATCGGCTAGTATTAACTGTAATGCCGGTAGCATTGCACAGTACAGTTTGTACCGGAGAGGTGCGCTTATACCGGTGTCGATAGAATTTTTGAGAAAAATGCTCCCTGATTATATTTTAATGTAACTAAATTACATATTTTTAAATTATCGATTTTTGCTAAAAGTTCTTTCTGATTTCGTGGAAATGTTTAAATATGCATAACATAACTTGCTATCTAACCCCAACTGTCATATCAGCAACTTTTCGGCCATTCGATTGTTCCTAAGAAGGCTCTCCTACACTTTTAGCAGCGTATGACGGAGAAAAGTTAGAAATTTGTTTGTTTTATCTTTGAATCTTTTAATTAATCAACTATTTTAAGAAAACCGTTTGTTTTCAGTAAAGTTTGACTAAATTCCAACTTTTGGAGTTCTTAAACATACCGTATCAAACATTAGTTTCGGACATCTACTTATTGGAAAACTTTTTTTTTCAAACAAAAATATACCCTTTTTTCATCCCCACAGCAATAGATCGATTAATTTCTAAAAGTGTTAGAAAAGGTTTTTGAAAAGATGGCTACATTTTTCATCTACGTTTTTATACTATGTACCTGGCAAGGCTCGGGCTACTCTTTGGACATACGTTCCGAAAAGAGTACTTTAAATGAATATTACAGTATATTTATGCTTCTTACAGTAGCAATAGTAGCTTGTTATTTTCATTGCATATTCCCTACTTATTTACACTCTTTTACTATTTACTTTAGTTTTAAAATAGTAACATTTTGTTTTTCAATACTTCCCAGTGAATAATTATTTGACTTTTGGTTGTTTTTAAGTTTCAGAAGAAGATTTGCAACTTTTCTATAATTATAATAATGTTCTCTTTATTTTGCCAACGTGAATATTTCATTTATAATCTCTTAGTTCAACGAACGATCAAAGTGTTTCGTCAGATATGCTAACTAATTTGAGGGAATACACGTACTATTATTTAGTTATCAATATGAAATAATCTCAATAAATCTGTCTTTGATATGTTATTCCTCTCTACAATATATGTAATTTTATTCAATGTAAAGGAAAACTGTTTGTACCGTCGGCCGACCATCGTTTCCCGCAGCTGAAAATTGAGCCCCACAAACAAGCTCCGCCAGAAATCACTTGCTTAGAAGGATTATCCTTTATTCCGTAATCTTCTAAGCAAAGATGGCCGTTTCTAACATTCAGTAATTTAGTAAGCTGCTGGTTGAAAAGCCGTCTGTAGTCTGTATCTGCTCGTCGAACACACAGCCTCAGCTCTTCACTGATTCCGAAATCGCTGCTCTAACCACTAAGCTTGGAATGTTAATTACCGTAATATAATAATAGACAAGGATTTCTGGTCCCGATTAGTCTGAATATTCCATTCTATTATTCACTATTTCAGTCTAAAAATCAGCCATAAATTTTGATGTTTTCCATTCTATTTGATATTTACGTTGCTTTCACTGTCTATTAATTGACTGTTTTCTTTCTAAAACGCCTGGCGTTGAAATTTATGTTTGGCATTGACTACAGTAACCCGGCAATGTTTTTCAAGCGCGTATTGGGATTATCAACAGCGCGCACTTTAATGCAAGCTTCGAAGTTGTTGAGAGCGTCGCAGTGAAATATTTGCACTAAAAAGAAAGTATTGAAAATGTTCTAGAGGGGCAGAATTCGAAAATAATTTTCGACACGTTGTTTTGGCAGTTTCAGACTGCAAAGTGAGCAAGCACTGTGGGTATTCCTTGAAAAGTACTTTCAAATATAGCACAGGGAGTAGGAGTGAATTATTTATTAGTAAATTCCGCCCCCTTATAAAGGGTTGGATAACAAGAATACAATAGATCACAGAATATCACCGGGCCTTTCTGAGAAGTGAGCCAGAGTGGATTCGGAGGGAGTATTCCATTCCACAACTCTCGAAACATTTAAAGGAAAAGTTATGCACTGTTAACGTAAAATGTATTGCGAAGAAATGTTGGAATAACACTACACTTGATAATTTTGGTCGTTTCATCGGGTTTTTGGGTTACATACTCCACAGCTGGCAGTATTGTCAAATTCAAGAAGAAAGATGCCGTTTTGAGACATTGTTAGGCCCTTTCGAAGTTTGCTAAATTCGCAATTTTGCACGAAAATACGCTGAAACCACGGCTTTTTTACTCTTGGGATAAACTTTTGTAAGAATTTCAGGTTGTTACTAAGTAGATGCAGAGTGTCATGTAGAGACAGATCTGAAGATATTATAATATTTCTGATTTACTAATATGTTTGAACATTCAATGGAATGTAAATTAGGGGTGGCAAGTGCCGGCCATCTTATCAGAACTTCTAGGCCCGGTCCGGACCTACAAGGCCTCATTGCGAAATATTGCGAAATTCCAAATTTTTTACAAAAGTTTCCAATTTTGAAAAAAAAATTCGAAAATTTGGAAAATTTGGAGCATTATTGATCGGTTTCGAAAGTGAGGGCCGGCCCTTTTTTCACAAAAGTACTGCCCATGTTAGCCATCACTTTTGGCAGCCCTGAATGTAATTGATCTCAAATCATAAAAAAAGTTGGATACGAATATCCAGGCCTCCGCACCGGCCGGCCGAAGTCGGCCGCAATGTTCTTTGGGATCATAAAAATTTCAAAAAAGGGTGCGTTTTTAGTCATTGTTTCACTTATTTGATGTAAATTTTTAGTTCAACATTAAATTCAACATAACATATAGATCAACATAAAATCAACAATGTATAACATTTATTACTTTTACAACTTTTTTTACTTTGGCGGAGTCTGGTTTGAACACGAGGCTTGCGGCCCGCTTCGGCCCAAAGTCGCGGCCGACCGAAATGTACTTTCAAAATTTCGGCCGCGGCCGGCCGCTGGTTTGCGGAGCCCTGCCAATATCTATACTTATAAAAACAATCATTCCCTATAAAATTTCGCTTTGTCGATATCTGAATCCCTTATTAACTTGATCAAAAGAAGTTTAGTTTAGCTGATCCTCTTAGCCCACTCAGCTGTCCTAAAAGTTCATTCCTCTGGTTACTGTAATTCTTAACGTGTCTTTGTCAACATTCTCTCTATCTATCTATCTTTTCTATTAGATTTCATTGCTAAGTTATAATATGTACTTGCTTTATTTAATGTTCGCCTGCTGATCGAGCATACCAGATAACTAAGGCAATTCAAAGTGAAAGTTACGCATTTTATTATTGGCAAGCTTGAATCATTGTTGCAAAAGGCATATTGCAATCTCTATTAGGCAAAGAAACTATCCAATGGGTTCAAAGTAACTACTAAAAAGGACATGATTTGAGGCAAGGAACATTGCTTCCCAGAAAGGTCCAAAAATAAACTAGTGTTATCCAGGGTTTTGACGAGTTGAATGTGGGGAAACGGCCTGGATCGCAATATTTGCCCACTGGCCGAGCCGTGAATACCCTTGTGTAACTTTTCTTATTTTGAATCAAAGCACTTGATGCAGAAATAGTTTATCGGTCGTACTCCTAACTTCGACGTCGTTCGAACATTATGAGTGCTTTCTACTATTGAAATATTAGTATGCAAACTTCATAATAGCCAATACTGTGGAGACAACGCCTCTTGGATGTAAGATCTCGAGTAATGCCTGGTTTAAAGTAAATTGAACTGTACTATAGTCTATCAAGACCTAGGATTCCAGCGTCGTATGACGAGCGGGGCGCAGTGTTATGTAAAATGAATGTAAAATCGGTCGACGTGGTGCGATTTCTCCAAAAGTACATTCATTTGTTATAACATGGCGCATCGCTCGTGATACCGCGCTGGAAACCTAGGTCTTGAGATGGACTATAAAAACACGAATTGAAAAGTACTAGCTGTGAAGACTCCCAGCAGCAGAGTAATTAGGAATTCTACTATTTAGAGTGCTAGAACGCATGATGTTACAAACCAAAAGTTCGAACTTACAAAATCCCTTTTTATTTTGTTGTAACCACTATAATTAGCCTTATTCTAACTAAATTTCTGATCTCATTAAATTCTTTCACATCATAATCAGCTGCTTTAAATCTGGTTATTTGCAGTTTCTTGCTGATAAATGGTCAAAACTTAAAACTGCTATCTCAGCAATTCACTTGTTTGCCACACAATGGCCAGTTAATAAAGTTGCCGGCGACTGGAATCTAAGATCAATTGGGATACTGTAATTCCGCTTAAGACACGCAGAGAAATCCGTAAAATTGCTAGATTTGTTTCTGGAGTGTGAATAATTCTGACATAGTTTAATTGGACTACCAGAGAAGAGAACTGGCAAAATCAGAACTAGGCCATTTTTAGAGGTTTTTTGAACTATTTTCCTACTACCGGGCAACATTTTTGTATTATCTCAAAGGCAACAAATAGATCCTATACTGTCTATTTATAATTACTGCTGTTGTTGTTTGTACTACCTTTAATTATGGAATGGGGGCTGAAAAATGTCTAGATTGCCAATAACGTGTTTAAAAAACGGAAAAAAAAGAAACCGTTTCAAAGTAAGGTATAGTGACAGAGTATGAACTATCGATCTCCATTGAAAAATCACTGGAATATTACTAGGAAATATTAGAAATCTTTCAAAAACCCTTCCGTTCTGATTTCGGCGGTTCCGTTTTGGCCAGTTCTAATCTCTGGTAGTCCCGTTAGTTTGTGCAAGTTCTATTGGGTATGCGAACAAGGGTTATTTTAGACTAACCCCGGTGGAATAGGAGTTATTGCAAAGACTATTTCCGTACCATTATGAGTTTTAACTCAAACAACTGTCTGCCAACCTTTGACTGCGTCTTTAATTATGAAGTAAATTCAGACATTTGCGATCAACTTGTGTTTGTTTATCCAAAATTTGAATCTGCTGATCCTATCCATAATTATGCCTTTGTGATTCTATTGAATAACAAAACGCTTAGATCTGTTATCACTAAAAGCCTATAACGGGGCAAAAAGGTGAAGAAAACAAGTATTTCGATGACAGGCTCCACTGATTCTGGATGGGAACAACCAGTACTCCGCCTACTTTTATTCAAATAATGATCATTCAAATGGCTTCTGGCCCACCGGAATGCCGTGTTCAGTTTAGATAAAGAAAAGATATATAGTCATTTAGTTTTAATCTTTTGCGAGAACTTTCTAACCAAAGTTGATTCGAGCAGTTCCTCAGTCTAACAAAGAGATAAGAAAGGATTTATCCGGAACATTCGAGTGGATGAAAAGGAAACTTATATAACAGATTTTGATTATATTTCGGGAGGTTAACCTGTGCTCCTTCTTATATAAGTCTGAAAGTAATAGATAACCGTTTGGTAAGTCTTTCATTGTTTTTGACTCATCCCTCACTTTTCAATTCCGCAAAAAAATTTATTCTTATTTTCTTGAACTATATCAGAACACTTCCACAGCTTTGTTACATACAATATGCTTTATATTGTATGCAATACGTGCAGTATCTTCTAGAAAAGCGGTTTTACATAAAAATGAATAGAAAATCACTGAATTGTGGAAGTTTAGTTCAAAAGAACATCCTTTTCGATCCAACAGCGTCTTCCGCGTTAAAATATATCTCAATATACGGTATGTATATCAATAAACAACCTTATACCTCACAATCCTTTTGATTTCGTTGTTATAAGTGCAGATAATGTTATTTCTCTATATGATGTAATAATCACTCGGGGGGTTGTCCCCCTCTTTTAAAAGAGGTATAGCGCTAGTCATTAGACAAATTATTTAATTTCCAAATTAGATATTCTGAACCAATTTTTTACGTTGACCCCTAATTATGACAGTTTTTGCAGTCTTGAATAAGTATTACTGTATTTCTGGAATAGAATCGGGAATTTTTGTCATATTTGCCACTGAAACCATATGAATAGTTTGATTTTGGACGATCTGTATGTTTGCGGGGGTTTGTTTGTATGTTATGTTTTTAATAATAATAGTAGTGTTATTTATATATTAACATATATTATTGCTTTTTTGTTCATTTTTTTGTCAATATGTTTGTACATAAACAGTTTATATACTGTTTACGGTGTGTTAAATAGTTTATTAACTATGGACATACCATAGGTATTTCCCAAAATCTTATAATCATTGATTTCGAATAACTAAAATCTTCATGAAATAGTCAAAGTGTACTATTTTAAGCTCAAATTTCCCAAATTAAGACATTGGACTTCAAAAGCTGATGACTTTGCATGAACTATTAACTCTAAATACTGTACTACTTGTTGTTTTTACAGTTTTCTTTATAATTTCAAAAACAAACATTGTTTTCAGCTTTGCAGCGCTTATCATTCATCTAGCAGCAATTTTAGCTGTTAAAAACCAAACATTGTAACTATAAATACCTTGGTTCAATAACAAAGACACTATTAATGTTTTCTGCTTTAAAAGATAGAATCCGTTTCACTAAGGAGGAAAAGTAGAATTAAGATTAAGTTCAATTCTTATTTTAAAGTTACAAACAACAAAGTTGTAGCAGTTTTCTATCAAACCAAACAAATCTTTCCATAGCCTATAACAATAAAATGAATACAAAATCACATAAAATAACCAAAAATGCCAAAAAAAGGTGGCACGGCGGCAAATTGTCGTGCCAACTAAACGCCGCCCATTTGTCGGCCTTACCCGGCCTGCGGGTGGCATTCTAATACCTGAGTAGTTTCCGTATTAAATTTCGTTTTTCCAAGTAACCTACCTGACTATTAGGATAATAGTAATAATTGTAAATGTTTATTTTCCGAAGGTACAATTGAAAAACAGAAAATGATCATTTGCTATTCGTTTATAATTGATACTCAACCTTTCGGAGGAGGCATGTGGCCAACTTATTAACATGATTACTTCTTATTGAGGAAGTTATTGTGATCTTACCTGATATACTTATTATATTATTTGTTATATAGCTGTAACACAACATCGAACTATCATAAATACATAGTATAACGCATACCCCTCTCTTACACATTGAAACAATTGTTTTACCTAGGCAAGACGTTAACTTATCAGTTACGAACTGTTTATGCCCTTACAATTTGGCAATCGATTAATCAACCGAGACTTGTTATTTAATGAATTTGAATGTATTTTTTATAAACTTAATATTATTTTGTTTATAAGTTTATTGTTATAGACTGGGTTACACTTCGTACTCTGTTTCAATGGACACGTGCGGGAAGTTGATCTATGCTAATGAGAAGGTTAAAGATGCTCTTAGTTATCATGAAGATGATATAAGATGTAAACTACCGAAGACTAGAGCAAAAGTTGTTATACTGGGGAATTCCGGTTAGTTTTCACAAATACTAGAAAAAATACTGTATTTGGAATACGGGTGAGATAAGCTATATAGAAAGATCCGTTTAAATTACTAGGTAACCGATAGTTTACATTTATTGGCTTATAAACTATTTGTTATGAAGGAATCTGGAAAATTTACCTTGTTTTGTAACAAGGAGGCCTAGCGGTAAATAACTTTCTGTAGAGTTTCTGCTACCTGAGATATAGTCTGATTCAAGAGGTATAATGGAGTACTACTTGCGTATTTTTATGCAATTTTGCGTATATTTTCGTATTTCGAAAACTTTCAGAGCTATTTCCGGCCAAATTATTTTTTAACACTCCATTATTACTCTCGGATTTTACTGCAGACTCTTCAAACCGAATAAATCAACACAAGATAATTACATAGTTTCACTTAACCCATCCATCTTCATATCCTCAAATCTCTGTCAAGGAAACTTGGTTCATTCCGTTGTTTCCTTCCATCATAATTAACTGGCAGATCTTATATACCGTATCCTCTATCCTCTGGTCGCATGACGTATTTTTCGTTGCAAGACCACCCGGTCAGATGCAAATTTATTAAACAACAACCCCCACCTACACTAATCTTATATGTAAATCAAGAGTGAGAAGAAAGTACATATTAAAGGGGGCAGAATTATTGATTTGTACTTAAAAATATTAATTTAGTTTGAAATATTAACTAATAAGCTACTTTTACAGGAGTCGGTAAAACTTCAATTATATACCGTAGCTCGCGTACAGAGAATGAAGTCCCACACAGTACAACTATTGGAGCATCTTTTCTCTATTTCGACATGTAAGTTGGTCAATAAATCGATATATTTATAAATAATGTCAATAATTATTTAAATATATTCTTTTAGAAGAACTTCCACAGAAGATATTCTTTTTCAAGCATGGGACACCGCTGGTCAGGAACGATTTATGTGCATGGTAGGTTATTTATAGAATAGAAACTTTCTCAGAACATTAAAATAATATAAATAACTTTGAAGAGAAGTTATGCTGGCACACATTGGTGAAAACGAGTTAACCCGAACAGACTTGTTTGCAAAACAATTGGCCCTTTTCGAAGCCAGCTCATTCAGTTGACACAACTGAACGATTTACTGTCTGTTAGCAAACTGTGAATACAACCTAAGACTACGGGGAGTTATCTTGTCAGTACTATACTTAATATCTTAGAATGATACAGTTTGCTATATAAGTTACTGTAGTTTCTTTCTAGGTTCCGATGTATATGCGTAATGCCGTAGCTGCCATATTAGTATATGATGTTACAGACAGAACTTCTTTTGAACAAATTGATACGTGGTTAGATGGTAAGTTAATAAAATATAGTAATATACGCAACTTTAAGGTTTTTTTGTTGATAAATTAAATGTTTACAACTTTATTGGAATATTTTAGAACTGGATAAAGTCAGCAGTGTAGTCGACCCTCAACTTATTCTTCTTGCTAACAAGGTATGTTAACAGATCTGACATTGTTGAAATTATAGTTTTATTAAATATAAAATTATCAAAAAGATACAGTAGAAGTTTAATAGTAAAATTAACTTTCGTTTTCAGACAGACCTTCCTAACCATAAAGTGTGTATCGGTGAGGGACAACGCAAAGCCGATGAGATTGGAGCCCGTTTTTATGAAGTATCCAAGGAAAGACCATTTGGTAAGTGTAAACATATTTTAATAATTGTATAATACATTTATAGTCCATCTCAATACCATGGTTTCCGGCGCGGTATCACGAGCGGGGCGCAGTGTTATAAAGAATGAATGTAAAATCGGTCGACGTGGTGGTTTTTCTCCAAAAGTACATTAACTTTTTATAACACGGCGCACCGCTCGTGATACCGCGCTGGAAATCTAGGTCTTGAGATGGACTATACATATACTTTTATTCATTGAGGGGAGTAAGGGGACTACACGAGTTCTGGAAAGAACTCAAAGTAAGCTGTTATACACTTCATGAAATTAAGGAATATGGGTTCAGCTCCGAATTCTTACTTTTCACATTTTAAGAAATACCTGCATCGTTAAGGATCAATAATTAATGTATCTTTAGATTTCGAAAAGATTCTCATCGACGTTGCCATGGACATAAATACCACAACTATAACAAACGAGCAACAAAAGAAAGCAGATTCAATCGTGAATCTTGGAAAAGATTCTAACGACAATGATATAATACACTTAGGCGGAGGCGGCAGGAGGAAAAAATGTTGTTCATTAATTTAATCTTTTAAACTATATACTTTATTCCATAAACTTGACTGGGAGCACGCTATGCTAACTGGGTAGTGTTATAGAATTCTAGAGAGTTTTCTCAGAGAATAGACCATTCTTCAGTTCATTTTTGTAACACTCCAGTTAATCATACCGCGCAACCTGTCTAGGTTTTCGAATAAAATATATCCCTCACTCACCCCATTTTAAGCACTCGCATATCCTTATAGTCGCCTAATAATCATTTTGTTAACCTAACTTATCATTTTTTCGCCGCGGTGTCGTATTTTGCTACCGGTTCCCTCCTAATTAAGACACTGCGTACGTGTAACAAGCTTGCCTTTTTCGATTCTGCTTTGCAATATTTAACTACGGGTAAAACACATTTCCACAATATCATCCCCCCCCCCCCCTACCTCGAACGTGGAGAAAAATGAAACTTAAACAAATAAAGTTATTATTGGAGCGGTTGTAAAAAGTTGGTCACGGTGTCACAAAATTGACTAACCTTTGGAAATGGAATCCAGAATGATGTTTTTCATATGCAAACTAGTTTTGGAACCATTGACCCAGAGTTAGGAAATGGTCGGCCCGGATCCACTAGCGCAAAGCTGCATTGTTAAAAGTTTACAATCGTTTAAATATCTTAGATCAGCTTTCAAAGTTAAAAGTTTCGTTTCTCTCTATGTATAACCCCCTCTTCTCAGGAAAATGTTTGTACTATATTTCGCTCCAAACAAGGTTTTTACTTCTCTCTGACTACTGGTCCGTCTGTTTTTAGAATTTAGAGCTATTTCGGTTAATTTATAATTCTTGTCTTATTTTTGTATTAGTTATTTTAGTTGTTTGTATGTAGTATAAAGCATCTACTTGCCATTACGGGATGTTCAGTAACAGATTATATTTATTTAATTGTTTTTATTGTTTGTTATTTGTGGATAATAAATCCGTTTAATATATAAGCTATACTTTTCCGTCAGTGGGTACAATGAAACTGGAAAAATACGAAATATAATAATACTCTAATAGAATCGCACCTAGAATAGTAATAATAGAATAGTAAGGGCGTAGTAGTGGGGTCTCAGCTGGCAGTGCGCCGTCCTATGAATTCGTAGAACACCCGTTATGTGATATACATTGATATACGGAATAAACAGAATAATAGAATAAAGAAAGATATAATAATCTCTTTCGATAGACCGAGCTACGTTACTCAATTGACCATAACTATGTTATAGCACTTTTGTTGAAAGCTCTGTATGAGAGTAGATAGGTGAGCCTTGCCATCATTGAGAGGATGACTATTGATATCCTAAAGGATAAAATCCACATTTTTTCAAAAAACATAGTTTTTGTACGTTGCCGAGACGTTTATCTTACTACGATTTTGGTAGGACTTGGTCCTGTATCATAGTTGTAAACAAAAGATGTTGCTTTAATGCCTAGCCGATGTGTGGAAAAACATTTTCAAAAATGTTTAACGCGGTACGCAGAGCTCAAAAACCCCGAGGAAGGCGAAATGCGGAGTTTCCGACAAAAATAGCAAAGAATTAGCTCCGGGTTGAAGTGCTTGAGGAAATATAAGTATTTAGAGAAAATCAAGATATAGGAGATACTTGTACTTACTAGTTTCATTAAAACAATTAATCGGATTTTATGAAATCAAAACACGAGATCACATATGTTAGGAGCGAAGAAGTGAGGCGAGGGAACCATAGGAAGTGGGACTTCATATCACAGCACCAAGGGAGTGGAGGCGGCATCGACCTCTAGCATATGAGGCGAAGCTTTTAATCACTGGGCCACCACGCCCCTTTAAGTATTTAACAATTTTAACACTTATTTTACTAACTTTTCTTTACAGAGATTTTTCCTCAATGTTTATCCAATTGTGAAATCACCTCATGGGACTTTAAACGGTAAATCATTTCGTTGCAGTATTTACGTTACATTTTTGTAACTTCTGAGTATTCCAGAGCCCAAAACCCCTTAATTAATCCACGATGTCTAAAATGTGAAAACGGAAAGTTTTTATAACAAAGGTAAGATTCACACAACCGATTGCAGAGTACCAAAACACCCCCTCGGGTCACTCACCTACAACTCAGTCACTGCTGTTTTGCTATCGTTTCCTCATTAGAAACCGTTTCATTTAGTAGATTATTTTTCGCGCCATTGCCTTTGATTGATATTTCTCCACCGCACTTGCATTGTTTTCTTATTGTAACCTTACAAATACCATTTGACAAAGAAAATGGGCAGAAACAGGGGCGCCGGTCATGATTGTTGTAATCAGTTTAACAGTTTCTAATAAAAGAAGACTAGATCACTTTGTATATCAACGCCACACACGGTATCAACAGATGCCGAAGAAGCTCTGTGATCTAAGCTCTCTAATCATAGCTTCAGAGGTTATATTTTACTGTAGAATATATTTGTCGTTTTAAAATTAACACCTTGTTTGTATAGTTTCAATGAAAAAACAGTGACTCTCTGAGCCCATATTCATAGATATAGATAAATGACTATGAATATAAGTCCTGGCATATCTTAATATCTTAGAATACTTATTATAAACTTTGCTTTCTTTCAAATAACAGCATTGATAAGCTAATGCAGCGAATGGAAGTTCCATTTTTGGGTTCTTCGTTATTTGAATAAGAAGTTCAAAAATATGTTTAAGTTTTATATTTTTAGTATTTGTTATTACTTTTTCCAGTACTCTGCGAAAAGTAAGTTAGGTTATCTTTTCTGTTATCCGAATAGCTTGAAATACTCATAGATATGATTTAGTTAGGGCAAGGTCGTTTGTAGGTGGCAAAGTTCTTTAAAGATAACTGTTCTCTCATATTCGAACTTTTAATAACTCTTTCTTTGGTTCACTGACTTATTTAAATGTGCATATTTCAGAATGGTATCCCACTTATTTTTGGGATGTCTTCTCGCCGTGATTGGTTATGCAGCGGCAAGTAAGTTTCTCAAGCAAGTTTGAATTAGGGCAGGGATGGACCATCATAGTCTATTGGAAATTACCAATACATTTTAGTTCAGTGTTTTAACTTTTGCTTGAATCTATCTCAATATCAGGTCGGATTAAAATCTACGAGTACTTTGAATTGTAAACTTTGAAACTTTTGAAAAAATTACCTTACGTATGCATAGAACTCTCAAGTGCAAGTTCGGGAATAAAAAGACGAACTGAGAAATTGTGTTTCAAATTAGTGAAGTATAGTCAGATTCAAAAGTAATGAGGCCGTGTACGCGCGCGGTATCATCAGATTGCAAATTTGCTTTCGATCTGCTCTGCCTTACGTAGACAAAATATTGCAACACTACTGCTTATTAACACGGCCATATTACTTTTGAATCCGACAATAAATAATATTCCATAAATATTTTTAGTAAAATATTTATATTTCAGCTTTCTCTATGAGTTCATATGCCTGTAATCAACCGCAAATCTACAATCAATGCCAATGTCAGACATTCTGCAGGTTAGATACAGAATACCTCCCTATTTTATTATTAATTAAATTAATAAAACACCATTTCTCGTTATTGTTGCCTTTTGAGCGGCTAACTTGAGTCTGGTCTTCGAATATTCGAGAAACCGGTTCTACAGGGCGCTATAGCATTTCGACGGGTCAAAGCGCTTATGAAAGCTAATTGAACAAAATGAAACAATGGAAAATAGGAATGATACTCAGGCAAGAAATGTGGAAGCGGATTTGTGATTTACGTGCGATTTAAAAATGTAGACCGATACTTAGTCAGGTTATGGATTTGACTACTCGACCGGATAACTATAGTCTATAACAAATAAAAGACCGCAGAGCGAGGTGGTATACATAGGCTTTCGCAATTGCGTATTTGTCTTTTCTGGATATGATACAAAATACAACTAGTACAATAATATTTTCTGATAACAAACAAAAAATTGCCCATCGAACCATATAATGAAAGTTTAATTTTGCTACAAACGAACGATTTTTGAAATCTTAAGCAGCACTGCTCACTGCAGTCTTCTTTACTATGGATTATAATAACAACCTGTCAAATCTGTAAAAGAAATGGATCGCCTAAAAGTATATACTCTTCAAATAAATGTTATCCAAAAGCAACAATTATTTGAAAAGTTTTGCAGTTTACAATATAATAACAAACATACCAAAAATTCTTGAAACATTTAGTCTAATCTGCATCAAAAGCAAGCAGGGTGCAGCACCCAAACATGTCTAAAACTAAGAAATACAAACGCTAAAGCCTATTCAAAATATTTCAGTCCCTACCAATCAGGTGGCAATTATGCCGGTAGCAACGGCGGCGGTTACTCCTCATCGTATCCTAGTCAATCGGGCTACGGCGGTTCGGATCAATATGATGAATACAGAAGTTTCATCGAAACTCATAGACCTAGACATCACAAGAAGAAGCACCACAAGCACAGGCATCATAAGCCAAAGCCAGTTAGCGTTGAAGAAAATATTGACTCATTAGAGGACTTTGACTCCAGTAAGTTGAATTATAAGTTTGTTATTACGTTTGAAATATTTTGTAAAACTTAATGTTTTATTTAAAATAAATCGAGAAGATAAATGTTTTCAGAAGAATTTGCCACCACCACTAGAAGACCGGTAGTGACCACAACAGCAAGTGATTGGGAAGATGAGGTTCGTTTTAGTTATGGTTCTCTTTTTATCAAATTAGAACTTTTGTTTTAAAGAGCTCCAAAAGATTATTGTAAAACATTTATAGTTTTTCCTCGAAAACGTTCATAAACATTCATTTTTATTAAGATGAGACAATTTTGATAGTACAAAGCTTTATTAGTTATACATCATTAAAATCTACCTTATTTGTTATCTTAAATTATTGTTTATAAATTGTTTTATATATGTTTTAACAGTTAATACTCTATAGTAAAAATGTATTATTTCATCATCATTTGAAAAACACCAAATTGTTTTTAGGACCTCTGGGAGAAGAAGTTTGTCGGCAAGAAGAGACCAATAGCCACAGATGATGAGGAATTCCCAGAAATAGACAGTGCTGAGATAGAAAGAGCAAAACAAAGACAAAGACTACAACAACAACAGTCTCAGTTAGGATCAAGCAGAGGAGGCGGAGGTGGAGGTAAAAGAGTAAACATATTGAGAATTAGCCATTTTCTAGCTTAGAGAACTTATCTTATCAACGCTCTTAGTCTAAGAGCTAGGAGGATGGAGAATAAAGCCGATTCACTGCTTGTAGTTGCGAGGTTCAGCAAGTCTTGAGAACATGCCGAGTTTCTTTATAAATCAATGGCTTATTAAGCAACAGCTTCGCCAGGGCTGCGAAAAGGCCGGCCCGTTTATCAAATTTCCCTCCCTGGCCCGGCGGCGGCGGGATTTCTCAAAACGTGGGCCCCGGCCCGGCCGGCCCGTCAATTTCCCAGCCCTGAGCTTCGCAGAATAAAGAGACTTGCTCGTAGTACAAAAAAGTTGATTTCATTGTTTACCTAAGTTATTACCTATAACATTTTGCAGGAATTGGCCTTGGAACAGGAATTGGAGCTGGTCCAATTGGTGTTAATACAGGATTAGGAATCGGAGCACCGGGAATTGGAGGACTAGGTGAGTTCAAAGCACTGTAAAAGACGAAAAACACAAGAATAACAGTTGTATTAACGTTTTACATTTGTTTCGTAAGCGTTAATCTCAAATAATGAAATGAACTTTGCAAAACCATAATATTTTTCAGGTGGAGGTGGCGGTCTTTTCGGTATTTCATCTGGTGTAGGCGTCGGTATTCCTGGAGTTGGTCCTATCGGCGTCAGTTCTGGCCTTGGAATTGGAAAATAATAATATTGCGAAGATCTCAGAATATATGTACAATATGCACACAAAATAGATTATCAATAAACTTTTCTATTCTTTTCTTATCCACACTGAATAATGAATATACTAGCTTAGATTATAACCTGGCTGAAATGTTACAATATTCGGTTTTGTAAGACACGGTTAAAGTTCTTCAATACAGGAATATCCTTTTGATAATCCAAAATTGCAAGGGTTCAAGGTAACTACAATGATACCAAATTATTCCAGACTCAGCTATGTACTCTAGGAAGCATGTTTCGAGATACTATTGGACATTTAGGGTGCATTGAACTGTACTGTTTATTCCGTTTATCAATGTATACCACATGACAGGTGTCCTGGTTATTCCATCTCGGGGGCAGCTAGAAGTCATTTTTTGCGGGAATCATAAGAGAAGTGTTCATTGATATAGACTAATCTCGAAAACCTATTTCCTCACTCTACTACAATAAATCGTCTTGTATGCTGTTGTTTGCCGTTTCTAATTCACTTTTGTTATTTTCGGCTTAATTCTAACCCTTTTGGTGACCCTGTCTCTCGGTTCCGGATAGCTTCTCGCATATCCCACAGAGCGGTCGCCGCCCGCCCCCTGAATGAAGTCCTAGCCAGAAATCCTAAGCCCTAACGGGTTGAAATCGAGAAAAAGGGCGGAAACTAGCTACATCCAAGCAAATCTGGAATTTTTCGCTTTCAATTAAATTTATAATCAGCGAGGTCATTCAATAAGCTTATCATTCTCAAAGCTTCAGCCCTTGCAAGCAGTCCACAGCGATGAGATTTTTAGTTTATTCAACTACAGAGGATTCCTATTGCAATGCATGTTTAGAAGAGTTTTGAATAACATTTCTACACTATTTCAACTACATTTAGCATTTTAAATATGTGTCCTATTTAATTGCTCAGACTGTTTAATGCCATCTATTCAAGCTATCTAAATTCCACCCTACGAGGGGTTTTCACGGGCCAGCCAGGACCAACTTGAGTCCCTTTTTAACCATTATGAATACATTTAACCCATTGCACTCTCCTATCAACAAACATCTTAACTACCATGCTTTAATACTATGGAAACTTGTCGCCCTGTAAAATTTGATTTTGAAAGCCTATTTAAATCTTGACCCACAATCTGGAAGTTAACTATTCGTAGTATTGCAGTTCCAGAATGTTGCGTACGTGTTTTGCCGTTGTCGCCGTTTTCAACTTGGCTTTGGCTTGCGTACCCACGCAAGTTATTACCACAACATCAGCACGTAAGTTTATTAGGTATATACAGGATAGCTTAATAACTCGAACTAAACGTAGGGTAACCCTTTTAAGACAAGTTTGTAAACGTAGGGTAGGCTAGAGATCATCTCATCTACAGTAACCCAGTTATTCCACCCAAATATTTTCACCTTCTTTGTCTTGAACGAAAGTGTAAAAATATCCTTTTGCTTTTCATTGTTTCGGTTCAGTTCCACAGCCTTTTGTTCGCTGCCCTGCGGCGTTGATTAATTAGTGATACGCAGTATATCGTGACGGCGAAAAATACGACCCATAAGATGGAGTACGTAAATGTACGTAAATTAAACACCGTACGGTTTAAGTAAGTAAATTAAAGGAATCGAGAAATTGTTGATTAATACCTGACGAATAAACGAAACACACTAAAACACATTGGTGCTACTTTATTCCAATTACTGGAACTCAAGATGTTATTCTACTTGAAGTTTTTATTAGAATTGTGAATTAATTGGCAAGGCTCGAACTGCCTTATTTAAAAAAAGACAATTAATACATAAATATATTATTTAGCTTGCTGTGCTCCTCTTACCATCAACACCATTAGAAAGATTCCCCCAGTCACAGTTACAAACTACGCTCAATGTTCTGTTCTAAGAAGAATTTCATCCGTATGCCCAACTTCTGGTTACTTAGTTTGCAGTGCTGCTCCAGATACTAATGTAAGCTTATGTTAATTTATAAACCTAAATCAAAGACCAAAAGTAATAACTAAGTTTTGAGGAATTTCAAGTATATTCTGATAATAATGAAAGATCAGCCCAAGTACCATCTACCTATGTTATAGGGAAAACATAAAATGAGCCCAGATCTTAATAATCTACTGAGATTTTACCTACTCAAATAAATAACCAACCGTTTGTTAAATTTTCAGCCAACCCAAGTTTTGGTTCAAATTGTTGATGCTAATGGTGTTGTTGTGCGAAGTAACACGGGTGTTAGACAAGCTACTTCAAGAGTAAGTTACATATAAAACCTAATACCAATAGTCAATTTAATAATGACTTTATGCCCAAAAAACAACAATATGAATATGATTTATATAAATTATTTGTTTTTTCATCAATTAAAGATGTTCCTTTAGATCTTCTGTGTTAACGGATTATGGAGGCAAGATCCTCAAGGAACTGGGCCCACTATTACACAGGTATAGTCGACGGTTGAATCGTTTGCAGAGGTGTACTGTAGAATTTTAAAGGAGCGCGGAAATCGAAAGAAAAAGTACAAGCAAAAGATATAATTGTGCGCTCGCCTTATAATAAATAGACCTTTAAATTACAAGAGATTTTTATGTAGACTATATTTATTTAAATCGCAGAACAACAAAAACAAACTAGCTGTTCAGTTAGTCTTTTTGATCGACTACTATAAAATATTAGTTAGAAACAACAAATATGTTTAAACTCTTACTTCTAGGTTACCTGTTCTCAAACAGGCTCCGTGGGAGAGGATTTAGGTAATGTAGATGCGTAGATCGTCAATGGTAAACGTTTCCTAATTGTATCTGAACTGCCTAATTTCGCCCCGGTTTGACCAGAGGGTTTGTAATATTATTAATATTAATAATATATATGTTTGTATTTATGTTGATTGATATATTGATTGTGCAATAATTATAGCGTATGTGCAATTTTGTTTGTATATATGAATAAGCAGAGTATAGACTGTATTTGTTTCTTAAGTAAAAATAATAAAGATACTAAACAAACAAGCTTGTTGAATGTATAAACGTTGATGCAAAAATGGCTTGTAATACTTAATCACAGACTTTTAACTATATAAAAAAGAGAAAATAATATCAATGTTTTGTGCTTCTGACCAATAGAAACTGCAGAGATTAATGCATCCCTTATAGTTAAATTATTTCTTAGGCCCAGAATCGATGAGAACAGTCATAGTCAGATACAGTCTATAACAAACAGCAGACCTCAGAGCGCGGTGGTATACATAGGCCTCCGCAATTGCGTATTTGTCTTTTTCTGGACATGATACAAAATAAAACTGGTACATTAATAATTTTGTGGCAACAAACAACAAGTTGCGCATCAAACCATATAATGGAAGTCTATTTTTGCCACAGAACGAGCGATTTATGAAACTTTAAACAACACCGGTCAATGCCGTATTTTTTTGTTATGGACAATATAGCATAATGATAAACATAAGTATAACTAATACTACCAAGATTACAGGAAGATTATTTGACAGAGAAACCATTCTTCAATATCTGAAAAAAAACCAAGGATTCAGAATTACGTTCTAACTAATTTAGTAAATAACAAAAACTATCTATATTCAAGTCATTGTGGTTAGTTTCACACTCTTCATTGAACGTATAGTCTGTAACAAGAAAAATGCTGCTATGTGCGGTGTTATAAAGGCCCCAACCCAACCATGTTGAGGTGTTATAAAGGCCAAAAAAGGCTGCAATGTGTGGTTTAATAAAACCCATATACGTAATTGCGAAAGCCCTGATTTAACACCGCACCTTGCAGCATTTTTCTTGTTACAGACTATAGTCCTTACTGTAAATAATTTAGGATTGGTTGTTTAGAATGCGCCCTGTTTACAATGGTACGCTGCTATTCTGTAATTTAATACTCTTTTCTAGAACTGACACTAATTCTTGACCCAAATTATAAATTGGATTGTTTTTCAGTAGTTGTTGAGGATACTATCAGTTTTATTAACAGTTTCGAATGGTCCTTGAGGTTTATGAAGTGCTATTCTAACTGAAAACTAAGTTTATGCTGACTAACGAATAAGTCATAGTTATCTATGAGATCGGAGCTGTTAAACAGGCCCGGCTCTTCCGTCCCGGCCAGCCAGGCCCGGCTCAAGATTTGGAACCCAGGCCGGGCCGGTTCGGGCCGGCGGGTTTAACAGCTCTGTATTAGATGACCTTTCTAGGAGACTAAATAATTCCTTTATTAAGATACATTCAGTCATTTTTCTAATAAACCTATGCGAATTCAACTTTTCGTATAAATTATCCGAAACTATTTTGAACCAATTTGAAACGATAACACTTTGAACATAATTTATAACTCAGCCAACACTCAATCTATGGAGATTAGCCTTGAACTTTTTGATAGCTGTATTTATAAAACTGGTTTAAATTTGTGCATATTGTACCTGCACGTTTGTTTCAATTACAAATCATTTAAGTTATTATGTGTGTAATAACTATAGAATATGGTAGTTTGATAATCGGAAGTAATAATTTTAAGATTATTCATTCTATGACTATAGTTTAGCAGTATTATTACACAATTAAACATCACTTCTATCAGAGCATCTTATCATACTTTATGTGTGTAACAATTCAGTTACAATATGTTAAAAGAAATACAATATTTCCTAATTATTGTATGTTGCTGTAAATTCCTTATAGAATATCTAAATAACGGATACCTAAATTAAAATCTTACCAGCCTCAAACGCACCGTATATCGTTAGGTCTAGGACTGGGGTCTTTAGAATCTAGGTGTAGTTTGTAAGTAACATAACTGCAAGCCATTCTAAATGTAATCAGGAATGGTTAGATTTTCCCCAACAATAGTGATTAACAATGCCAGGTTGGGAATTTGACGGGCCGGCGCGGGCCTGGGCTGAAAATTTGGGAAACGGGCCGGCCCTTTTCTCAAATGCAAAAAAAATTCAAAAAGTCGTCTACCGCAGGGACAATTTTAAAGAAAAATATCGACTGATATAGGTTAATGTTTTGATAATAGTATTCATAAACATCAATGTGTAAAGATTGTTGCACTCTGTATTGTTAATGCCGAAAAATAGCACTGAAGACTAACTTTTTTGAGAATATCCGCTAAAATTGTGAAATAGACTAGGGCCGGGGCGTACATTTTGGGAACCGGGCTGGCCTTCTGAAACCGAAATCAAATGAGGTTTAACTTCACTTAAACATTTGTTTTCTTATGTTTTTTTAATAATTTACCTCGGACAACAATAAACAGAGTATTCTATTTGACTAACAGAGTTCATCAGTGACCAAATGTAAACCTTCCGTTCGAATGCGCCAATTTGTTTGTTTCCTTCCAGTTCTCATCGAAGCGGTTGTAATGTTTTGAATTATTCATAAATTATCGAATTATCGGTCGGAGCGGCACTTTGTGCATATTTGTTTTTTATTAAATGCACAAAATGATTAAAATCTGAACAAATTAAACTGGATACTGAATCTGTTATTCATGAATCAGATCTACAATGGTGTTCTTTGTGTGTTCGTGGTAGGTTTCAGTTACTATTTTTAATTTATAAACTATTTATTAAAACTTTTCGTGATGACGCTTGTTCCTTGTAAACGACTACAAATGATTGGGCTGTATATTTCAAAGCCGGTTTCGATGATTTTGCAAATAGTCCGTAAAATTCACTGATTTTCCATTCATTTTAGTATAATACCAATGCTCTAGGATACTGGCGCTGGAACATAGCTATAGTCTGATTCAAAAGTAATGGGGCCGTGTCTGCTGCGTATTTGGTAATTTTTAACACTGCGCCTGCTTGCATCCTACGCGCGCGGTATCTGCAGATTGCAAACTTGCTTTCGCTCCGCCTTAGTCAGGTAAAAAATTGCAGCACTCTTGCTTATTAACACTGACTTGTTACTTGTGAATCCGACTATAGTGATACAGACTCTATTTTAATAAACATTTGTTACTCCGATCTTACCTTTTTCACTTTGCCCGATGTAAAATACCTAATCATTTTTAATATACATTGACCAGGTTATTTTTTTACAAAGATATCAAGTTTTGAGTTTTTAAATGGTTCATTCTGCTTCTAATATTGTTTTTGTCATTGAAAAGAAGCCTTTGTAGACAGTTTTATGCACTTTTTGTTGGATAAGTGCAAACTGTTAGCAACTGCAATAGCAAAGTACCGCATAACAAGTGCACAATCTAATTATTTGCTTACGAGGTGCAAAAGTATTTAGGGTGAGGCTACTTGCAAAGCTTGTGTTATTTAATCTTGCTATTTTGTTAGTTACAATACAGTCAATTGAGCACTGTACGCCAATAAAAAAAGAACCTAGTTCAGAATCTTATATATGTATAGTCTGTTTTAAATCCTAGACTGCAAGCGCGCCGTTTGTAGTTAACGTGCCGCTATAACCGTCTTTATAAGGAAAGAGCTATATTGCCTGAGTAAAAATTTTACTGTAAAATTGCACTTTTGAAGGGGAAGCCCGTCATCGCAGCACGTTAACTACAAACGGCGGTTGCAGTCTAAGTTTTGAAATGAGCAATATTGTCCTTTTGAGTACATTATTACTGTAACTGTATAATGATTTCCAAGCCATTATAGTTATAAAGTACATGAATATTGATTCTTAAATTAATTGAAATAGGGTGATTCTCATGGAGGCATTTCTCAAGTATGAGTTAAACCACAAAAAACAGGCGGTGTCCAATACCTGATAAAAAAGACAAAATTTAATTAATGATAGAGATTTTAGCACTACTAGACTATTGTTACTCTTTGCATTTTTATTGAACCCCTATTTTGAAATCTTTTCAGCTGGGAAGTTAGGCCGACCATCTCTGACCATTGAAACGCAAACGCCCTTTCCGAACATTGTTCGCAATATGTTTATTACATAATTTCTATTAAAATGTAATTTTCTCTAGTAGTCGCACGCTATTAATTCTGACTAAACAGACCTAGCGAATCATTGACCAAGTCAAGTTGTGGAAATACAGCTCAGTATTACAGTATCAGTTATTCTTTATCTTCCGCTCAGCTTTATTAAATCCTTCTCAAGTGCTGCACTGTGCAGAATTTGTGCACTCTTCTGTTTTGACTGTGAAAATCCGATCGGTTTTGTCAGTCTGGCGAGAAGGCATAGTGGTTTACTTAACATTATTTGAATGTAGCTAGCGAGAATGTATATCATTTATCCTTACATATACATCCTCTTAAAAGTTTTACATTTTTAAATAAATATGCACCGCTATAGTCTATATAACCTACAGGAACGTTTGTTTGTTTTTAACTTTCGGTATACACTCTTCTGATACACAGAGTTTCTTTGTAAAGCTCCATACACATAATTCAATTTAGAAAGCTTGTGTGAAACCTGATTCTACCAGGCGAAACTTATTTAACATCATTCATATCAGGAATATATTTTTTCTTGTTTAGATTTCTGATTAGTTATTGTTTAGATTCAAATGCTACTACTTGCAATCTTTGGTATATTTGCACTCTGCAAGTTCAGCCAAGGAAATCAAATTATTCTCAGCACTGTGGTTAGTTTAAAAGTATTTAAATATATAAAACAAATAATAAAGTTAAAAACATATATCGGTTACTCTTTTCAGCTATTCCGACATGGTGCCCGGGCGCCCTCAGGAACGATCTCACCCGATAGACTGCAGTATTTTCCCACAGGGAACGGACAGCTAACCAAGGTTGGAATATTTTTAAGTAGTTTATATGTGACTAATGTACTTTGTTATTTAAAACTTTTTAAAATAACTGAATTTTATTGTTTATTGCAGGAAGGACTACGCCACTCCTACCAACTGGGACAGTTTCTGGCACATCGCTACATTGGCCCAGGATTTTTGAAAACACCGTTTGATCCTGCCCAGGTTTGTTTGAGTTCAACTTTGCACGAATAAACAGTAACTTTTATTTGCATAGGGTAAAAATTTATGATCTTGTGAGTGGAAAAGTTAAAAAAAAGGGTTTAAAAAAAGGTTAAAAAGGAACTCTGTGGTATTGAAACACGATAACAAAAAGTGACTTATCGTTCATGGTTTTCGGTTTCAAGGAAGATCTTTTAGAAATAGAAATAGAAATATTTATTGATTTTCAGAAAACACAAAACAATTAAATGGCTAAGTATCGTTTTAGAACTTGATTTACTTGTGTTTTCCATTTTTGATAGTTTATTTTTGATAGTTTTTCTTTAGAGTCTCATAACGTGAATTTATTGAAAATAAAGGTTCCCCAGCTGATTATTCAGTCATTTCTGCAGAACATCGTTGCACCTCTTCATACTAGGCTAGAAGAGCTGCAACAGATTATAAAACTTGTTATATAGAGTATTTTGTTATTTTAGGTCTTCTTCCGTAGTTTGGCTATAGACAGATGCCTCATGACTGCAGCTGCTGTCGGCTCCGGAATATACGCGGATGAACCGACTTTTGTTCCTGTTTACAGTCAGATAAATGGGGAAAATGTGGGTTTTTAAACTAGTTTTAATTGAATTAAAGTTTTATATAATAAAACAGTCGAAGATAAACTTAAAGACTTGTTTGCAACTTATATTGAAGTTTTCTTAGTTTTCAGATGCTTGATTACGACTTCGTAGGATGCACGCTGGAAAGAGAACGGCTGCAATCTTTGTGCGGAAATGTGCCAACTTTTGATAATTTCCCATCAGTAAGTCGATATACATTAATAAAAAGTAAGTTCCTAGTATCCTAATAACCCTACCCCCGCAGATGCCTAGGTAGCTCAGTGGTTAGAGCACTCGTCCAGGCATATTTTCCGAAACGTTTCTCTGTCATTTAGGATAATCGTATCCAACAAGTTTACTTCACATGAACTTATATTATGTTGAGAATTGTATTTATTATTGCTTTCCTTCTAACATTAACACTTTTTAGTGGCCTGAATTTGAGGGTTTCAACTATGAATGTATGGGTCTACACCAAGGTTCCATCAGATTCCCAAACGCCAGCTCTTTTGAAGAGATTGAAACGGCTATTGTAGAGGTAATAATTATTCTAAAAAATTCGTTTAAGGTCATTAAAATTCTTGCCAAGTTCAAATTGTCTTCCACAGGATCATATAGTTGCGCTGAATATCATTTTGATAGTTCAACATCTCTGTAACACTTTATTGCAACAGAGCATAGAATAGTTATGATGTTTAATTCTAATTTTATTCGAAAACATACAGTTAGTTACTATTTTAGGAACAGAATGGAATTCCTTTACCAGTGGAGCTACAACCATATTCAGCCGAAATGCATGATGTTTACTATAAGGTGGGTCTATATTTATACATATTAATGTTTAAAGTATTTAATAAGATAAGAATAAAATCAATATGATATATAGTGTTTACTAAAAGTAGGTTATATTCGACGGACGGATCGCGTGCAGGAAAAGGACAGCGAATGTTGCGCTCGAGCGCTTTAATTTTTGAGTTTGAGTATATGACCTCTGTGTATCCGCGCTCCTTTGCAAAACTGACCGTATACCCCTGCAGGTAATTCGTACGTCAACTATAGCGAAAAAATTCAAGGCCGTTTTTTGTGTTTTTGAACGGTTGTGACCAGGGCTGGGAATTTCACGGGCCGGCCCGGGCCGGGGCCGAAATTTCGAGCAGTCGGCACGCACAGGGCCGAAAATTCAAAAAGTCGGCCCGTGCAGGGATAAAATGACAGATTTAGGTGAATATATTGAAAAAAAATAATGAAAAAACATCAATAGGTAAAACGTTTGCGTTATTTATTGTTAATGCCAGAAAATACCACTGATTACTTATTTTTTTGAAGAATATCCGCTAAAAAATATATAATGGACTAGGGCCGGCCAGGGCCGGGGCCGACTTTTTGGGAGGCCGAAAATTTGAGCACGGGGCCGGCCCGCCCGCCCTTTTCACAGCCCTGGTTGTGACTACTTGTTTCCAGGTTTTTCGTTTT